>CM063503.1:123995426-124020426 GCA_032207245.1 Pardosa pseudoannulata | reverse complement strand
GATAGCTTACTACTTCTAACCGATTCCGAACATGTATGCCAAAGCGAGATATGAGCCAGAACTAACTGAAGAATATTTAGATACCGAATGCTGAATTTAGAACCATTGTAACTTTTCTTTGCTCGCTTTCTATAACAAAAACTCTCAATATAAAATATTTAAACGCTACCATTTGGCATCAGATGGCAGGACTTGAGCTCTACTCACTGCTGAATCAATATTATATAAAAAGTTTGGATGTTAAAATATTTTAAAATTATAAAACAGATTTATTAACATTTAGCAATATTTTAGCAATCGTGTTTTCTTTACTACAGAATTGGAAGATTGTTTCGTAGATAAAACAAGTTTAAATAAAGGGCAGAAAAGATGTATATAATTTAATAGGCTTTCAAGGAAGTCACGTAGTGTCTACATGAGAAGTTCTCTTATATGAATTCAAAGAGACAGAAGAACTTACATACTCGCAAGTTGCTGACAAACTATTTTTCCAAATAATAATAATACGTGACGTTAAGCTTTTATTTAAGACATTATCATATAAACTTGTACGGTTCCAAGTGGATGATTTTTAAGCTTTTAAAACTGATTTTTGGTCATCAAATGCTACTTAAGCATGCGACAGTTACCGCATTTTAGAAAGACTTCATGAACATCATTTTCTCCCAATTACGCTTCCCTGTTGTTTGTAGTTTGTCACGGTAGAGCGCATTGCTAAAAAGCTTTTATTATAAAATGAAAATGGTTAAAGAGATGTGGATTTTTCAAAAAACGTTAACTTATGCATGTTTGTAAATTTTAAAGAGATGTTTTGTTTATGTATAAAAAATATATTTTAAAAATAAAATTTTTTACAAATAGGTTTCTTTTTTTATAGATTTCATAGAGAATTTTTCAGACGGTAATCTAAAGATTATATTTTTTAAAGAGATTTATTTTCCGAAATGGTTTTTTTCGATAGCATTAGGGAAATAAATATACATAGAAATTAATTTTATATCGGGGAAACGCTGCACGGCAGGATTGGCCAAACTACGATGGTAGAGTCAATAAATATAATAAACACGAATAATGAAAATGATTATCTACAATTCAAGTGTAGTGCTAATTACTTTTCACTCTGGTTTATCTAAACATTCTGGTGGTTTTATTTTAAACTGGAAAACAGAAATGCGATGAGCCTTTTTTTATCGTTTGTTAAAGTTTAGTTTGGTTTGGAATGCTACGGTCTACTTTTTCGCAACATGGAAGCTAATGACACCGGGACCTACTGCTTAAAGCCGATTCCGAACGACTATGAACATCAATACCACAGTCGGATTTGAATCCACGAACTGTGTACCTAAGAGCCATTTGGCCATAGTTCGGGTTTCGTTTTTTAAAAGAATGCAATTTATGTGAATTAGAGCCCACTTGCGAACATGATCGTTTTATGCTTTTCCTTTCGGCTCGAGTTTCGATATTGATAATTTTATATGGAAAGACGGCAGATAGATAACACCGTTGGGAATAGTAGTGAATAGTGGTAAGGTATTGCTAGTGCTTGTTATGATTATTGTGGTAAAACTATTTCAATATCAAAATGTCTAATAAATAAGTGTAAAGTGTATTTGAAGTATTATTTTCTTAAAGACGAATGGACTTAGAAATATCTTTTACAGTTGTTAAAATGTTAGAATGAATTGATTGGAAAGCAAGGTTCTTTTCCTTTTGTTTTATTAGACCGCCCCCAAAAAATTTGAATGCTATAAAGTATGTATAAAAACTATTATAACTAATTAAAATTCAATTTCCAAAACGAAATAATAAATTCCATCCAAGTTGTTTTCAATACTGGAGATCCAGTTTTTCAATACGAAAGATAATTTCTTTTACTCAGGTGTTCGATAACTGTGCAGTTCGATCAAGAAGACTACTCGGCTGTCCTGCAAGCATAACACAAATGTGAGCTCGATTTTAAAAGACCTCCAGAAAAGAAATACTTTCCTCTCTCACTGTGGATCTACCCATTTTCTGTACTCTAAAGAACGTCAAATGAATAATCAATGATCCTCCTGAGTGTGTGGGCATCTCACGGGCTATAGCAAACAAATATGCAAAAAAGCATAGGAATCTAAACTATTTGTTAGTTAAATAAAAAATATTGAACATCACGATGGAAATGCAATGAGCCCTTAAGATATAGCGTTTCCAACTAAGAGAAAAGTATATTCGTAGCCGTGAAAACGGTACCTTAATAATTTTTTAATCTTTCGGAACGTGTTTTGTTATTTATGTAATCCACCCAGTGTACTCTTCGCTTTTTGAAAGGGAAGAAATGTTTCTTGTAAAAAGAATAAAAAGAGGAAGGATTTACGTAGTTCAAAAATGCATTTACCTGTGACCGGATGTTAGACTGGCAGGAAGGAAACACTCTCAATGACACTGTATATGTGATGTTTAACTTCCGCTTAATGATAAGTATCCATTTGAGAATCAATACATGGAATTCTTTATAGGATATTCTGGAAATTTGCTGCAGTTGGCCAAAGAGAAGATTGTGCAGATGTTATTTGCTTTGGATATCAAAGATTAGATTAATAAACAGAAAATTAACTTTTAGTCCTATATTCCTTTACGGGTATATAGCTTTTATATGAGTTTATATCAGAAAATGCTGGTAAGAGAAAACAATGTAATGTACATTGCCACACTTTGTAATTTCACTGGCATATTGTTTAGAGCATTCGCCTACCACGCTGGATGGTGTACGTTCAAATCCCCGCTAAGGCATAGTTGTTATTTGTGTTGTTCCATCAACTGGAGCAAACGTGACCGATCTACATGGTTCTCTTACACAAAAATAGTCAACAAATACCTAGGACTGTGTAAAAAGGTGAATGCTGGTGATAAAAGGCAAGTGACTGCAAAAAGCAAGCATTGAAAAAAACATCAAAGAAAATAAAGCTATCATTATAGGAATATTAATAATGCAAATTCTACAAGTATCATAAAATATGAACGAATCAAGATGCCTTTAAAGTTTTGAAGAAAAAATATAAACAAAAATAACACAAAATTTGCAACAAATGCGAAAATAATACAAAATTCAAAAATAGACAAAATTTTTCTCCCTCCGTCTTTTCATATGAAATAATATTGAAACTCGAGCCGAAAGAAAAGTATAAATCGATCATATTCTCAAGTGAGCTCTAATTCCCATAAATTGGATTCTTTTAACAATCGAAAAGCGATCTATGGCCGAATGGTAGAGCGCTGCTCTTCGGTACCGAGGTTCGTGTATTCGAATCCGACTGTGGCATTGATGCTCGCAGCCGTTCAGAAACGGCTTTAAGCAGTAGGTACTGGTGTCATTAGTCCCAATGTTTAAAAAAAATTAGATTGTAGCATTACAAGCCAAATTAAACTAGACTTTAACAAACGATAAAAAAAGGCTCATCCTATTTATGGTTTCGAGTTTAAAATAAAACGACCATCATGTTTAGATAGACCAGAGTGAAAAGTACTACTAATTAGCACTACACTTGAATTGTAGATAATCATTTTCCTTATTACTGCTTATTATTTTATTGACTCTTAGGCCGTAGTTTGCCCAACATTGCCGTACATCATTTGTACAAATTTAAATGTAGGAATATGAATGTGTTAATGTTTGTATATGGGATTTTGAAAGTATTTTTGAAATGATAGGAAAAAGTTAGAGACTTTTTACAAAAAATTTTAAAATGTTTAGTTTGAATTTTTTGTACAAATTAATCATACAAAGAAAACACTATCTGATATATTTTTAAAACTTTCAGCATAATAGATAGATCTTTCTCTTTCTAACTTTCTAACTTGAGTACTGGAATGAAATTATAAAGATTATTGACCAAGATACCATTTTTACCTAATTCAAATAAATTACTATAACAATAATAACAAATTTTCTTTTTTGTAAAATTTATAGATTTTTTTAATCCATCGTTCAAAATATTAAGCTATCCGACATTGCAAATTTAATTATAATTACATAATAAAAAGACATAAAGCCAGCTTTCGGATATGATTAGCCATAAAATGCTTATTCTACAATGTATTAATTCATGATTCTTTTCATAATCCTTTTTCTACTTACATAATGAATCCTGACATGCACAAAGAAAAATGCTTCAAGCATCCTTCGAAATTTTCCTCATAAAGACAACAAACAGCATTCTAAAGGAAATGACTAAGGATATTCATCATGTGGGTACTGTAACAAAACATAAAAGTCACAAAGAAATTTGGAAAAATATTTCATTTGATGGTAGTTTTTTTTTCTAGTGCTTTTAAGAGTTGAAAGGATCTGGAGAATTCTATCTGTCTACGCTGATGAGATGTCTTGAAAATGTTCAGGAAAAAACTTCCTTTTAGAAGAAGGTAAAACTGATGGGTCCAATATGAACACAACGTAATCATAAAAATTGGCGATTTTAAATTTTCTTATGTTATTACTTTTTAGGGAATTAAATTACAAGTCTATTGTTACTTCATTAAAAGCAATTCCTAAAATCGTTCCTAAAATCGATTCTGTCAAGGGGATATATAACTTATAAACGAAGTCTATTAATCACAGAAACGTTACCACCCCTCGGCACTTTTTCTTTTAAGGTGAAAAAAACAAGTTACTTAAAATGACTTTCTACTTAATTAAGTAGAGCAGATACAATTAATTTCCGATGAGTAATGAATGTATATACCAAGCTTAAAATTAAATTTATACTAAGTTTAAACTTTTTAGTAACTTCCAAAAGGTTTCTCTTTTGGTAGTTTTCTACACGACTGTTCCAATAAAATAATGATATACAATTACATTCGTTTTTAACTATGGAATTTTTCAACAATAAGGAAATTTAAACCTCTTAGAAATCTTTATGACTTAACCTTACAAAGTTGTACAGGATTCTTCAAATATGAACCCTTTAACTGTTCTTGTAATCGGAATTTATGTGCTTTTATGGAAACCCACAAGGTCCTACAAGTAATCAAAAGGTACTAATAATGTATTGACTAAACTGCTCTTATGATCCTGTAGAGTAGAGAATAGAGAAGATTACTTTCAAATGATATATTTCAATGTGTTGCAAATGTTTGACATGCAGTTTATATCAAGGATATTTGGCTAGGAAGAATATGAACCATACTAATCCACCAACCTCTCTGCAAAGTTGCATTATCGTCCATGAAAAATCTGATTTCGTCAGTATAAAAATGTAATAGTGCTCGGTATATTTAATTCGTCAAGATGTTCAAGCAGTGTTTTGCACAGTATCTATCTTGCTAAAATATCAAGGGAATCTAAACTAGTAGAATATGTTCCAAACTAAAATCTTGCCATCAGATCTACTAACTTTGCAAAGGAAGCGTCATCCCTTCACTGGTCTCTTTCTAAATTTTGTGCCATTTGTCAATATATTTCGCAGTGTAAAGAGAATTTTCTGAAAGGATCATATTTTTTTTCTACTTGAAAATACTCAGCTACTTCTTTCTTAACATTGTTCTAAGTAAAATGTTTAACTGCGATCTTACATAGTATATGAATTTGTTTGATTTGCAGTGCAATGGTCTCTACATTAGTTCTAATGAGATCAGAAGCTATTGATTGATGCTCAATATGAAGGGTAACAATTATGTTAAAATTAAAATCCATTTAATAAAACTTCATCCGGAGTAACTACCATAAGACATACTGATTCTAATTCAGTTATCGATATGTATGAAAACACATACATTAATATACAGACACATACATCTGTATGAATATAAAAGTGAGTGTAATATATATAGACTAAAATTCTATTAATCATAATGTCTGCACGATACTCCAAAAATTAATTTTCTTCATTGCAATGATTAATAGAATTAATAACAGTTTTCGTATTTTGTAATTAAAGTTTTATTAGTAATCGTTACACTTAGAAATACAACTATATTTTTTAAATCAAATTTCAGAGAATATTTTCAGTAAATATTGCTGTGAAAATATTACAGCATTATAGTAACTTTTAGGTTATTGTAATTATTATGAAATAAAGTAAATTTCTTTTAAACAAATGGTTCATTCTTTGTAAAATTTGTAAACTCCAATAAAATAAGCATTCACCTAAAAATACATTAAATTTTTGCACTACTGTAGGTATAATATATTACTGCTAAAATATATAAAATTACTTTTTGATATATTATGAGTCAAGTGTGAACATTTAAGAAAAAGATATAAAAATTAAAAACAAAGACAACTATACATTTTACACAATAGTATATATTACTTCTATTTAAAAGAGGAGTGGAAATTAAAAATAAAAGTAGTATTAGATTTGCAGAAATTATATTAAAATGTTTGTAAAGTTTAAACGTTCAAGCCTAATTTGAAAATGTTGAAATGTTATTAAAAAAATTGAACTTTTGAGAATCTCTGATACATTTCATAATGTAAACAATAAAACATTTCTGAAAATCTCCCATACATTTTACAACGTAAACAATAAAACATGCGTGACATTGGAAAGCTTCGTAACTCCTTCGTGGAATTCGGTATATTGAAAGGATTATTTTTAGTCGGGAAAAATCGACTGCATTTAAAAAAACAGACTTCGAACAGCAGAGTTTGACTAAAAATAAATAAATTTCAATACTAATGAATTATTAATGCAGCTATTCTACTATACGAACAACTGCTTTTAACTCTTTGCATATCATGTTCACTAGAAACTAAAACATAACATTTGGAAGGCCACTGCACTCATAAAAAATAATAAAATGGTCATTTCTATCGTCCTCGATTCGACTCGGCTTTGATACCGATGGGAAAATATCCCTTGAAAAATGAAATCTTCCGAAATTTAGGAACACGACATTGAGAGCCACTGGAGCATCAAAATCCATATTGGGAGACAATTATTTGAATGAAAAATGATCAGAATAATGAAAAGTCCCCTATCGATTATCTGAGAGTGATAGACCTCAGTCTGGGAACAGAAATCTGCTGTGAAGCGATATTTTAATTGGGAGCCAATTACTTAGGAGAAAAATGGTCCAAATAAGGGGAAATTTCGTATTATTCAATAGACGGAAACACGAGAAATGGGTTTCAATTTCACGGTATTTATGGTTGAGCAAAAAATCACCATATTATAAAAAATCTGAAAAATGGGGAGACGTTTTCGATAAACTGGTGATTTCTGATGCATACACGGTTAGATATTTATCCGAAAAGATTATTTTTATTGATGTTAAGTATAATTTTTTATTCTATTTGAATTATTTTTTCCGATATTAATAGATGACAGTGTTAAGAGCTATCTGATGGAAAATATATCTTTTGGTACTATTAATTTTTAAGTTATACCAGTATTAGTTGTTTGAAAGTGATAGGCTTTTTAGTGAAGGAACTGAAATCTGTTGTAAGGTTATTTTAACTGTAAGCCAATTATTCTGTGGAATAATGGTGCGAATAAACATTTCGTATTGTTTCTTTAATAGACTTAATCAAAAGAAACAGTTTTCGATATTGCTGTATTTATTTAAACAAAATTTCCATATAATAATTAACAAAGAACAAGGAAAACTAACTCTTTAAAAACTTGCTTAAAATTAATAGATAACTGTATATTTTTTGTGTTTAATCCAGATTTAATCCAAGATTTTACCACACGTTAGTTTCGTCCCAATGAAATTTCGCCGCTGCTCTTCAGCATCGGAGTTTTAATCTCGTTTGCTGGCATGGATGTTTGTTGCTATTCGGAATCAGTTTTAAGCAGTAGGTCCCGGTCTCATTAGCCCTCGTGATCAAAACAGTAGACCGTAGCGTAAACCAAAACAAAACAAAACCAATGAAATTTCATTATAACTCAAGAAATAGGCGGAATATTACTCGGGAAGGAAAAATAAATTAATGATGTGAAAAAATCTTTTAGTTTTGTATGTTGTGTGGAGAGATACATTTTACATTTTGATACACGAGGGTTTGTGTAAATCGTTTGATTAAGTACAAACAGTGAAGTATTTCTTTATTACATAGACTTTATGTGTGTGGTGATTGGATTATAAATCGTTTGCATGCTGAGGTGATCATATCTTCCATTATAATTTCAGAGACGTTGTTACCATATTCCCAATTCTTTAATATCTTAATAACGCCACTTCTCTGGCTCCTCAGTGATATCACCCCATATGTACGGTAGAAAAAAATCAAGATGAGTATTCATGAGTGAATCTTCTGGATCATCAGAAATCAGAACTTTTTTAGCTAATTGGCTACAATAGATAATTTTTTTTTACCCAAAAATGAGCAACAACGTGATTTAAAAGTACACAAACTTCCCTCTTATTCGTTATTTTTGCTTCAAGTTGATATCAGATTTATTTTTTCGATGTCAAGCCAAACCCGCCTGGTTTTAAAGTTTTATCTCTGATAGATGAAGAAACTCATCGCAGAGACACGTTGTCCATCGATTGGTAATTTGTTCTAAACTGCTTTATTAGTCATAGATTTATGACTAAAGTTGGCATTTTTATGTATTAAAATGTGAAAAAATGATGCGCGATAAGGCTTTTTTTGTACTCGTATGGATGATGTACTCAAAAATAAGACAAATTCATTCAAAAAGTGTCTTTTTGTTATCTTTTGTAACTGGAAAAAAGAGGAAATTTTCCAAAATATTTGGGATACCTAACCCATATGGGTAAATTTACTCTAGAGGGATATTTCGTTAAAAGTACTTTGAAAATATTTGAAATGTTTATCACATTTTTCAAGCAATATTAGATGACAGTGTAAAACTATGATATAAACATGAGTCTTTCAATAATAACATCTTTTAAGTTACTCTTCAAATTTCTTTTCCAGTAAAATGGTCCAATTGAGGAGAAATTTAGCATTCATTATTTAAGAGATGTAAGGAAGAAATGAAAAGAGTTTCGATTCCACAGTGGATAGGAAAAAGATAATTATCAAATAAAAATGATTAACAAAATGAAGAAAAGTTCTTGAGAATGTCTCACTAATGAGCATGTTAGTGAGGACGTCTCACTAACTGAGCAAGAATTTACAATAGAGGGCTATTTCTTTAAAAACAATTTATAACAACACTGCTCTACATGAAAATCCCAACTGTCACAATTCTTAGCAAAATGAGTCCGAATACAACCCCCGTTTTTCCGTATCACTCACTAATTTCTTCTCTTATGTTAGCCAGTTTTCGATAATTAATGCGTGAATTCGAATTGAAAGGGGAGAGAAGAATGGATTATTTTTAATAGAAAATTATTACTTCTGAGGGGCTAGAGTGGGGAAAAAGCTATAAAGCATGAGCAAAGAGAGATTTAGGGGTGAGGTGGGTGTTTCTTCCTTAAATCGTAAAAAAATAATTTACAATAGATTTTTTTCTATTTTTTCACTTATTGTTTACATATTTTAACTTCCTGCCCTCTCTTACTCCCTTAAATAATAAAAACGTGTAGCAATAATTTAGAATAAAAGCGGGTGAGAATGGAGAAGCGTTAAAGTTCTTGTTTGAAAGATTCGCTGTGCAGCGCTATCAACAACTCGCTCAATTCCAGTTTTGCGCAGGCATTTTCATGCTTTGAGAAGTTTAACGTTGCATTGCTGTTATGATTTTATTCGGGAACTGTATTTTCTCCCAGTGAATTTTTCACGAGAGTACTTCAGTATAGGGTAATCAATACCAAGTATTGTTTTGCTGTTTATGCCACGCGAGGGTGAAATTCCTCCCCATAGTTTCTGGTATGTTTGCCGTAAACTGATTTTTTAAATGGGCAATGAAAACACCCTTTTCCGCTTTTTAAAACCATTTATAAATATTACTTTGATTTCAAAGTCGGTGATCATGACAAGGATGGACTCCAAAGTTTTGCTATTTTTGTTACTGTCGTTTGACCCAATAGCTCAAAGGTAAATCAATGTGATTTGCAGAATCCAGTATTTAACAAGAGCTCGCTATTATACACCACATTGTTACTTTTGCATGACTTACACCAATGGATACTCTTGAAAAAGTAAGTAGACATTCCAGTATATAAACGTCGCTTCAGCTGTAAGACCAGTTCCTAACAACGGATCTCTTCCAATACCAGTACCACCCAAAACTTATACTTCAGAACCAGATATTTATTCGGATGACTGAGCCACAGCTTGGACCATCAATGGGAACCGAACTGATACAGCTGATTAATTCACCGACAACCTCACCTCAATTACTCCGGCAGGAATCAGTGATCTGGTCCAGGGAAGTGTTGGGTTGTCCTTAGTCCAGCTTCGAATACGGATGCCGGTATGGATTTTTGTACACGTTTGTAAGTTGGATTTAAGCGTAGGCTCTGGTATTACTTATCGTTATGTAGCAAACATTTTACTTTAGTGCGCCTAACTAAACATTACAATGTGACAGTTGTACAAAATTTTTTATAGATTATCCTATATTTTAAAAATGTAATAAAAGCAAAACACTATCTTAAAACTTATAATGCATCTAAAAATAGTAAAATACAGAACATTTGACTAATTATATGCTTAATATAGAAAAATGTGGTTTAATAAATGATTGTAACATCTTCAAAAATTATGTTAAATATGTCAAAAAATTATAAAAATTTTTATGAATTTTTTGGTTAATTAAACAATTGTCTAAAAACTTCGATATTAGAGTGCGAACTTAATGCCACAAGAAGCGCTTTTTATACATTACCCATTATTAAAAATAGAAAATAGTTTGTCTTCAAACGACTCTTATATTTATATATATATAATGTGTATATCTATCTATCTCTCTATATCTCTCAAATTCATTCTCTCTCTCTCTCTCTCTCTCTCTCTCTCTCTATATATATATATATATATATATATATATATATATATATATATATATATATATATATATATATATATATATATATATATATATATATATATATATAGAGAGAGAGAGAGAGAGAGAGACTTTTATATTTAGTTTGTGTGTGAGTAGATGTACAAAGACATGTATTTGCGTTATAGGATTAGTGATCTCTGGCTTATTCGTCTTCCAAGATACCAAATAAAAACGTCACATAAATGAGACATCACTTTTAACAAATTAAATTCATTCAATCTCGTTAAAATGACAGTAGTAACACATGTATTCGTCATATTAGTATACGCTATAATATTGATATGACAAGAATATATTGATATGGAAAAGATGAAACTGTCTTCCTCTCATTTCTTTTTTTTTTTAACAAGCACACTAATATTTCTCTTTATTAGTACATAGATTCTCAGTAATAGATAGACATGTAAGAATCGGTGATCAATAACTGACCTTGTATAAACCTGTAAATTACCTAACTAAAATAAACCTGTAAATCCACCCCCCCCCCGAAAAAAAAACTCTGACCAAATTTGTTTGACTAAATTGTCATGAATACTGTCATAATTGTCATGATATCAGAAATTTTATTAATCATTACATAATACATTTCTTTCACCGTCAATGAACATCTCGATGGCAGGCAGAATATGTCGCCATGGGCAATAATAATAATCGAGTTTTCAAAACTGGCTTTAGAAATGTCAAGGGCTGTAGGTTAGTAGTCCCGTTAACGAAAAAGTAAAAGAAAAAGCGGATGGAAAAGCTTCTGGAAATCAACACGAAGAAAACTGGATTTCAATTATTCACTTCTTTAAACATGTATCCCGATGTATCTATTAAAAACTAGAATTAAACTGGGAATTACATTTGTTTAACCGTTTACCTGCCAATGTTCCAAAATTGGAATACTTTATCTAACTAAATATTTTCTCATATATATTGTTGAAAACTCTAAATGCTAATCATTGTATAACAAAGCTTTAAAGATTGTTTTTTGTCTTTTCAAGCAAGCTTTATATAAGATTTCAATATTCTTTAAAAAATATTTTTTTTAAGGTTACTGATGTTTTTAGGAATTTTTTGCTCTTTTTGTATCAATATTTATCCAATATTTACTATTTAGAAAATGCTAAAATACTCATATACAAAAAATTACTTAAAGTTTCAGGAAAGTCTCAAGACATTCATTTAGTTAAAAAAAGGAAAATTTATTTTGTAAAATTTCATCTAAAACGTCTACGTTTAAAAAATGAAACAGATAATTTTTTAGAAGATTCTGAATTTTACCATGAATCGATGTTATAAACTTGGGCAAGTTAAAAAAAAACCTACCAGTTTCTGTTATCCGGTTTTGTAAATTACTAAGAATTATTAAAAAATGTACAGGTCTGAGTTGAAGCATAACTAAACCAATCTTACTTAAAAATTTAAAGAGAAAATTTTTTATTTAAATTTTTTAAAAGTTGTTGATTTTTAAACCTTTTTAACAGTTTAATTTTTTTCACGAATTCGATTCAAAAATTATTATTTTATTGCATATTTTTGTCCATTTTACATTTGTAAGCTGATGTTATTAAAAGTAATTATTTTAATCGTCTGACTGTTACGAATGGCTATCTCGCCTGTTTTGTGCTGTGTCAAAAATACATAGAAGTGTGATCGCACTGCTGTATTTTATTATAGCTTTAATACTAGAAATTGTCTTATTTTTCTCTCAATTAATGGAAAAATTATAGTTACATACAGCACCACGATCGCACTTCCACTCATTTTTGATAGAATATATGAGTGGAGTGATAGCGCTTCTCCGCAGTCAAATGTTTAAGCTTGTATAACAAATTTTTTACAGGAAATCAAATAATTTCCTTAAATTGTCTTTTATCTCTCATGCACGCCAGAGAGTGAAGTTACATTTACAGTTGTTCATATAAAAAATACAAATATTTTCAATTACAATTACTACACAATTATTTTCGAATGCAAATACTACAAGTACATTTATTTAACCTGTTTTTTCCAAAGGTCAGATTTTGAGCGATAAATCTTGAAAGAGGAGAAGAGGCGTAGTCCAACGTCACAATCCGGATAAAAATACCTAGTCTCTTTTCTAATTCTTTTGCCGCTGTGAACAGACATAGCACTAGTGTGCAGGTCTTAATTTTTTGTCTGTAGGTAGAATTACCTCTAAAAAGTCTCTCTCGGTGAGTCTATCGAAAACACAAGCTAAAGTCAATAAAAAAACCTCAAAGATAAAACTCGCCGAGTAATGCCAAACCTATCAGAAAGCCCGTGCTTTTAAGCCAAACAGAATACACGTCGAAAAGTATCATCTTGGTGACATCTATATGACTAATTTTACATTAAAAATACAAAAGGTATGGCTAAAACAGGGAAAATGACAAAGAAATCAGATTGTACAGGCAAATCATTAAAGGCACGGTAACCACGCCCGTACAAGGGGTAAAATGCTTTAAATCTTAATATTTTCTTATACTTTTGCTTAAATTTCAAGTCAAGTAAGAAATTAAAGTTGTGAAAGCTTTACATGGAATTATATGCTATTATACCATGGTTTAAAAATTTTCCCAAGCTTTACAATATCTGTTAGAACTTATACTTGAAAAGTACTCAAGATACTTGTGATTTTTAACCAAGTTGTTTTTCACACAGTCGGCAACAAAATAATATACAATCAATGATTTCAGAGAAGTTATTACGCTCTAATGGTCACAACTCTTCTCAAGGTAAGGTTATGAAACCATTTTTCAAAACAGACTTTACGTATTTTTAATAACTATTTTTATGTAGATATTTATCTTACCTCAAAGTAATATAGTATCAGATATCATTTTATAATACTGTTGAGTAGTTTTAACTTAAAACATGAGCTAACTTCAAGGAAATTTGCAGATCAGTGAACGGGCTATCACATCTGTTATCACTATTAGGTAAAACTACAAATAAAAAATATTTTACATTTTCAAATTCAGAATCGAATATAAATTAATTTTCGGTAATAAAAATGTTTTTAACTGATTAGAAGTTTTTTTAAAAAAAGCAGTCAAAAAGTAGTTAAAGATAAAATCAAATGCACGCACTACCCATGTTCCTAGGAACACCATAATAATACGAAATTTAGAGATCTAGCTATTAGACTCTGAAACAACAACAATAAAAAAACTATGTTGGGGATCTTATTACAATGCATTATATTTAATTATTTGCAATTTTAAGTTATATAAAAATAAACACGCTTACAATAAAAATAAATACGCTATAGTAAACTAAAAACATAAAAAGACCGTAACAGAATGATTGAGTAAAGTACAGTAATTAAACACATGCAGATTAATTGATTTTACGTAAAGAAGCTTTGATTGATTGTTAGAACTTTGATTTGCTAAAGTGAGTTTTTGACCTATGATTAAAGTAACCGTATCTTCGAATTTCGGAAAACTAGGGCTTAACTTATTAGCAACCAGTCAAGCATACCAGTGACTTAAAAGTAAAGTATTAACATAGTAAAAATACACTAGAGACCTATTTCCAGAAAATATGCATAAAAAATACCAACGGGAGAAAAATTATACATCTGCTATTATTTATTTTTGTTAGCACAGTAATCTTTGGTAGAGCCATACCAAAGATAATACCATTTTCTTAACGATAGGAAACTAGCGATAAAAATAGAGCATTTTTGTTTTGTGTACGTCATTGTTCAATGTATATTTATTGTTTCAATATAAGTAAATTCTTTAAATTAGAGTTCTTCAACCTGGGTTCCTGGGAACAGTTGATATCAGAAATTTCTGAAGGCTGTGGCAGAGAATTAAGACAGAACTAAAAAATGATCTCTAAGATTTCAAGTTCATTACGCAGTACAATTCAAATTGCCGGAGACTGATATTTAATTTCTATTTTACATTTTCACGTTTTCTGCACAATTTTTTGAGGAACCCTTCAGAATTTTTTCGTAACTCAAGGGTTATGAGGAACCCATATTAAAGAACTTTACAGTTTGGGAATACTAAAGAATAAAGTTAAATGACGTATGTTTAATTCTGTCTGAGTAACAACAGAACAGTGTACCTAAAATTATCTTGCAATATAAATGGAAAAATTGGACCAGTTAAAGTCTAATTTAAAATAAAATCCACGTGTTTTTTTCAGCACTTATGAGAACATCTGCAAAGTACAATCGGTATAAATTTTTTTTTTTTTTGGTTTTGGAGCGATACGGTCTACTTTCTGCAACACGAAGGCTAATGAGACCGGGACCTACTGCTTAAAGCCGATTCTGAACGGCTACGAACATCCATGCCGTAGTGGGATTCGAACCCACGAACTCCGGTTCCGAAGGCCCTAACCATTCGACCATCGTTCGGCTATGAAAATTTCAAATGTGGATGTATTAAAATCAAGATTTCTTAGATTATTTTTTATACCTATCCTAAAATTTTAAAATTGCCGGTTTTGAAGTAAAGATACTGTGGATGATTGGTCTTAGTTCCGTTTAGCACAAGAGTTCCTAATTCGCCTATAAAAATACCATTCAGTGTGGTTTTAGAAATAAATAAAAAAAAATTCATAATTCTAACTATAATAGTTTTCATTGGTTATTTTAAAAAATCTTCTTTCCACACCCTTCACTGTCTGCTTGACGTTTGATTGCATTCCAGAAATAACCCTTCCCTGTAGAAACCCTTTAAGCTAGGAACTGATATTTCATTCTATTTACACAGTCTTCATGTTTTGAATGATTTTTTGAAATCCTGTTTCAAAGATTAAATAATCTGACTATAGGTTTCTAAGTAAAATAAGAAACCTTGCAAAATTTCGATGTCATGAAACTAGAATAGGACAGCGTTGAAATAGGGTAAAGTTAAAGTTTGAATTTCCAATAAATTTATGTACTTTTGCAATTTTTCTAGAGATAATCTGGAGTAGTTACTTCACTGATTTCACTGGGCCAAAGCTGAATGCTACATTTCCTTCGTCTTTCGACTTCAAGTAAAACATATTCAAAGATAAAAGAGTGACAAAATAGACCATTCTAATAAAACTTAAAAATGATTATCTGTTATTTATAATCAAATTTTGCTACACCAAAAATATTTAGACCAAAGTTTGATACTTAGAATTCATTAAAACTATTGATGGGTCTAAAAATAATCAGAAATTAAAAAGAAACTAAGTTTGCTTTACAACTGGTATACTTACCTCCTGTATACCTACACTTTGCTTCTACTCTAGATGATGTTATCGGAAACCATGCTTGGTTGTTGAAATATTATATATATATATATATATATATATATATATATATATATATATATATATATATATATATATATATATATATATATAAGAACAAACATGTTTCAAGTAAAAAAGTAATTTTATCATGAGATTTTTCTTATCTTCTGCATTAGAATCAGTATTAAACATGGTCTGGATCTCAATATATCAGAAAGTATTTTGCATTCACAAAATATATTTTTCCTATATTTAATTGATAATAATACATCTTTACAGTATAATATAAAATTCACACAACTTATTTAAATGTATTAAAAATTAAAAAGTTTTGGAAACAGCTTAATGTTTTACATTGAAAATTTAAAATTTAAAAAAATATATTAATAATTAAATTTTTTCGATGTATTATTCTTGATGTATCTCAAATGCTTCAACAAACAGAGAAGAAAGGTCTCATCAAGGAAATAAAAACTACAATGTAGTAAGTTGCAAATGGTGTTTATTGAGTAAAAAACTCAAAAATGCATCTGAAAATGTACAAAGTAAGATGAAATCGAATCATTCCAGGAAAACAAGAGATAACATTTATCACACATAAGTGCAAAACAGCTAGTAGAAACGTCTGAAGTAAAAAACTGTTATAAAAATTGTCCAAAATGCATGGCCTATTCGAAAATGCCTGGATTTCTGCTGCAGCGGTGACAATCGTTGTTATTACTTATCATAAATGAGGGATTCCATTTGTCCTCAGGTGATAGTGTAAGTCAAGCAACAAGGGGGTTACGGACGAGAGAAAAATGGAGTGGTTTGGTTTGGAACGCGGCAGTATACTGTTTTGCTACACGAGAGCTAGTGAGATCGGGATTATGGCATGGATGTTTGTAACCAGTTCCATAAGGCTACAAACATCTATGCCATAAGCGGGAATTGAACACCCGAAGAGCAGCACCCTACCCATTCGGATCAAAATAGATTGAACCGTGCATGTGCCAAATGTGTCACTGCACGCATCTTCGAGCGTGTTGACTAGTCGTTCCTTCATCGTTGTACTCCAGCTTCCGGCTTTCTGAGCAAGTTTAGTATTTTTTTTACTCAAGTGATCTTTTTTCTGAGATAAATATTTCCTCTTCATTTCCAAGAGTATTTTTTTTATCTTCTGACTTTGTACATTTCAAGACTCATTTTTGCGAAAATCACCCATAAAACGCCATTTGCAATCTCGTGATCTATTACGGTTGAGACACATCACCCCTCTAAGTTTCTTGAAGCATTTCGAATACACCCTGTATATGCATCTGTAAGCAGTATATCATGAAACTAGTAACAATAGCATTGTAAGACCTATCATAAGAACACAAAAATGGATACTTGAGAAAAAACATTTTAAACTTTAAATAATGTACGTACGTGACGCATAATGCAAATAAATTAATTTGCTGTAACATTGGCTTCATTTGAGATACGACAAAAATAATGGTATCAAAAATCAAAAGGTACAGAATGCTCGTATAATATTTAAAAAAATTAAAGAATAAAAATTTTTGAAAAATTTAATAGTCCAAAGATTATTTATGCTGTAAACTTTCAAAACTCGAGAAAGTTGAACAAATTATTTTTCTTCAGTTAGTTTTCAACATATTAAAATATTCGCATTGAAAAATTTCCAGTAAAATGTCTGTTATAGATGTTACAAGGTATTTTATTTTTCCGTCTTTTTCTCAATATTATAATTTTCAAGACTAATCGTAGGATTTTTCCCAGTCCGTATTATTTAAAGAATTGAAAATTTTGAAAATTTAATGGTCTTGAGATACTTTAGGCTGTAAAAAATATCGGGAAAAAGAGTAGAAGAAATTATTTTTCTTCAATTCGATTTTAACATTAAAATATTCACCTTGAAAAATTCCTCGTAGAATAAAGTATACCAGGTATTTAATTCTACTGGATTTTTTTTCTCAATACTATAATTTTCAAAACTATCCGTAGGATTTGACCCATTAATGTCTATCATCTGTTTTTAATGACAGAACAAATATAAAATTTTAACATGTCTTTCGAACGATTTTTCATTTTCAATAAAAGTAGATTGCTATCCTGTAAATAATTAACCAAATTTTTAATTATATGCTATTGTTTTTAATTTTATCATTTAAATATCAACATTTTATGGCTTTTCATCAAGAGTAACAGGAATTTACTTTTTCAGCATATACAGGTTGGTTTTAAAATAACGGGAGATATTGATAGCCACCTAGGGAGTAAATGATTGCATGAAACGTAACCAAATTTGTATGAGCGTAGATGGAATTTCATATTCTTTCAATGATGATGGACATTTGGTAAGCAAAAAATTGTACTCAAAACAGGTGTACTACAAATTGGTTGTTGCTGGCAACTTTTTTAAAGATGTGTGATTTCTTGAATATTTTTTATAACTAACCTGAGAGATTTTGCTAATAAAATAGAGGAGTAGAAAAAGGTTTGTTTTTTGTATTTCTGTTATTTCCTGTGCAATTTATATCGAATATAACAAATAATCTTCGCAAAACAATGTGACAGAAATTTACATCCCTATGTGTGATGAATTAATTTGCGTTGAAATAAGAATAAGAATTTTTTTTGTAATTATCATCAAGTATAAAAATGATTCAAAATTATATTTTTTTTGTTTATTTAATACTGAGTTTAACATGTAAATATGTATGATGAATGTCTCCATTATACTGTTTCTTATTTTATATTCTATATTTTTCTTTTAATGTAGAGAATGAGTTATATCACCCTGAATTATTTCACAAAAAAGAAAAATCATGCAAAGAGGGGTTAAATATCACACTTTTTTCTCTTTATTTAAGTTCATAACTTACAGCCATTCTTAACAGGTTCAAGACTGTACTAGAATAAATACATCCATTTATTTCGTCTTATAAACTAAACTCCTCGGCGCAACATCCCCTAGGGGGCCAGGCCCTACGGTGACAATCTCCGACCAAGGGCCCTGGGGCGCGAAGCATATGTTCCTGTTAGGTGGTCAGCCTTACGCAGAACCGCCAGTGTTTAGTTACCAAGCATGCTTGGTCCTCAGTTTCTCTATCCACTGAAGGGATGAAAGGTTGAGTCAACCTTGCCCAGCCCGGGGATTATACCTCAAATAATTTAAACACTTTTCTTATATTTTTAAATTTTGAGTTTTTAACATTAGAAATTTAACATGTTTAATTTCTAACAATTTACATATCAATAATTTTTATATAGATTTTATATTGTGAATAATAAATGATGTATTATAAATTATAGTTGCGAAATTATCAATTATTTATCGTTAATGTAAAATATTTTAAAATACTTTGCATTCAAGACCATTTCTGGCATTTTAAATCAAAGGGTAAAAAGTAATTCATTTTAAACGAACGTTACATATTGTTAATGAAAACTATATATCTCACAACAAGTATAATTGGTAAAAATGCCAGATAAAAGAAGATATTTAAAAAATTGCTGAAAATGTTGATTTCTATTTATTTTTCGACTTATAACCAATAGTCCTAACACTTTAAAATGCCATTTACATACAAATTTATATTATAGAAAAAGTCAAATGGACTTATTTAATAATTAACCTTTAAAGACAATTATGTTCATTTACTTTTGATCGGGGGATGCGCAATTAGCACATTACATTTGTATTTGACTTCACTATAGAAAGAAAGAAAAAGAATTATTAAAAAATGGGTATAATTTATATATAAGGTGAGAAAATCTATCAATTTTATTCCTCTTTAGTTTTGTTCTGTATACTAGAATTAATAAGTTCAAAATTCTTAATATTATGGATACAGAATATTAAACACGTAATATTATAAAACTAAAGAAAATTGGAAGTAGACAAGATTGCTAAATAATAATAATCTAGTTTGGGTGGGGAGACAGATTCAAATGCGGATAAGGCATTTTAAAACAATACATTTATATATTTTTATGTGTTTAAAGGCATGAGCAAAGTGGATTTAGAAAACAATTTTCACAAGGCTTTTAACAAAATGCAGGAAATGTAACACTTTGCAACATTCATGAAAAAGTAATAATCATTAACTAATACATTTAGGAAAAAAATAAGTCTTTTGGCCGTTTCAATATCCAATTTTTGTTTTAATTTGGGAGTCGGAATTAAACACATCAAGCCATAAAAGGGTTAAATAAACAAAATATCGGTTATTAAACTATAATTAGAAAACAATCTGTTGAGATTTAGAGGATGTCTGCTTCTGAAAACTAGTTGTTATAAAGAATAATTCACTTCTCATCGATTGGCAGACGAAATAGCATGTTTATGTTCAGTGACAGCATACATTCATTCGCGTCTACTTAGTTACCAAAAATTCTATTAATAAGTAAATAAGGTTCCGAAAATAAAACGAATAAATTATCTTTAGCACAAATAGATACATCACAGATAGAAGATTCGGTTTTAAATAACAATTAGTGGGATCTGGCGGACTTTTACTGTGTAAAACCCTGTGTGTTTTCCAAAAAACTAATCAAAACATTTAAATATGTAATTCATATCGTATTATATACAGGTTCATAATTAATACCTGCAGCATAAAGCTGAAGGATATAGATTAAAATATTTTTTAATGTTAATATGTATATAGGTTAAATACTTGTTATAAACTTAAAAGTATATATTTGGCTTTAATTTATATTACATAAAGAGATTATCCGTAAGACATTTAAATATGTAATTGATATCATTATATACTGGTTTATAATTGGTAGCTCTAGCATAAAGTTGTATGATTCAGATTAAAATATTTTTTATGTTAATATGCATGTCTGTTGAATATATGTTATAAATTTGAAGTATATATTTCTTTCACTTGTAATTTATTTTATACAAAGGCATATATTAATCATATTGGTTGATAATTAATACTAATTTTTTATAGTTACACAATTAAGTACAAACTTCTTTTTTATATAATTATGAATAATGACGCATTCATATTTCCGAAATAATAAAATGAAAAAATTGTTGAAAAATTTTACTCATATCTGAATTTTTTTTTTAAATTCAGTGTTGTTGATAATACAACTCTGCAATGTTGGTATGGGAGTACCACACATGTAAACAAAATGACTTCTCATAAGTGGCAAAACAAATACATCCAAGCCGTGCTGGAAAATCGAATAAAAGGGTAGAAGAGCGACACGCTAATCTCCTAGAGCTTGTAAATTTAACTTTTTTCCCATTTACCGGTGATGCTGTAATACAGGTTTACCGGTCATTTTTGAACTAAAAATGATATAAAATTAATAACAATTACAAAGTGCATATAATTTTTGTCTTGCGCACTTTTAATTATTAGAAAAAATACTATATAGTAATTAATTTAAAATGGAATCACTTATAAATCTCTGCAAAATATTCAATAACAATGTCAATTTATTTACTAATCAGTTTAAAATATAATGAAAAATTAAAAAACGCTGTGATTGTAAAGTAAGCACGTAAATAATAATAATAATAATAATAATAATAATAATACAAATACAATAGATAACTTTTTAGTTTAAAACATATATTCCAAAAAAAGTTTAATTTGACCAAAGTTATACACAATAAACACCTAATTTTAATTCAAAAGAATTTAATTACTAAAATAATCTCTCTGGCTCCATACTCGCTGATTTGGTGGTTTTATACGGTAAGAATATTGTACATAAAAATTATCTTCTTGTCCATTGAAATAATTAAAATCTCACATACTTTGGGACATAATTTAGCGGCGATTTTGTATTGCCAAAAATTCAATCAAGAGAATTTCTGCAGAAGAAGTCTTGGTCAAAACTTTTGTTTGTTTGCGATTTGATGGGCATATACAATTTAAATATCTTGTGGCTTTCGTCAATAGGCTTAATTTTATGTTACGTAATATATAACGGCATCTAATATTCTGATATTTTTGTGTTTACAGCCTAATACTTTTCTCTTCCAGCAAAATTTTAAAATAACCAGAAATCTACTTTAAAATCAAACAGTTCATATATACTCTTGAATTGCTTTTATGCTAGTATTTAATTATTATAATGTTCTCAAAATATGCGTAAAAGAAAAACAAAACTTTCAAGAGTATCACATACCTGTTTTGGCACAGCATGCTACAAAGATCCATGCTGTAATAATAAAAGGTGCTTTCACGTGATCAAAGTCTATCTTGGCTACTTTAAATCGTTCAACAACATGTGTTTGATTCGTCTT
Source organism: Pardosa pseudoannulata (assembly GCA_032207245.1). Taxonomy (NCBI): domain Eukaryota; kingdom Metazoa; phylum Arthropoda; class Arachnida; order Araneae; family Lycosidae; genus Pardosa; species Pardosa pseudoannulata. The sequence goes on along the minus strand of CM063503.1, from coordinate 123,998,016 downwards.
TTTGGGACCAGTTGATTTGTGACTTTGTGTGACAACAGATTCTGTGGACTTCTCAAATTTGGGAGTTAAGTCATCAGTTCTCAAACTGTCCCCCAAACAACAGTTCAAGTAGAGCAGAAAAAGCAAAGCTAATACCGCTTTCATGATATATGGGGGGTAAACAATTCAACACCTTCAACAAACTTTCTTCTCATATAAGCTCTTGAAAAATACTATTTTCACATTCAACAAAATATCCATGATAAGACTTAAATAGTTCCAACATCCAATAAAATATTAAAAATAGACAACATATTTAGATTATCACAGTTTCCAATAGTAAGATATCACATATTTCTGTACACATCCGATATCACAGGAACCGATTTGGGAGAAGGCAACTCCGAGTTATTAGCCCGCAAAGCAAAATAAACAAATCCGACGCAAGCGCTCACTTCTCAATCTCTGTCTAATGTAGTTCACTGGGCCTTTCTTTTTCAGTTGTTTCCCATAATGCCTCTCTGCGCTCGATTTCCGATTGGCTGGCGCCTAGCAACCAAAACACGCGGTGCGCAATTCAAGCAGCTCGGACGCGGGGATTTCGGAGAGATGGCAAAATTAATGGCAGAGCTAAGTTTCTTTTCTTTCTAATAAATCTTACTGATTTGTTGATTCAATTGTAAAACAGGTATTACTAGACTATCTCAGACGCAGTCCAACCAAAGTGACTTTGACAGTCCTTGAAAATAATATAACGTGCTTCTCTCTCTCTCTCTTTTATATATATATCTATATATCTCTATATATCTATATATCTATATATCTATATATCTATATATCTATATATATATATATATATCTATATATCTATATATCTATATATATATATATATATATATATATATATATATATATATATGTGTATATATATATATATATATATCTATATATATATCTATATATATCTATATATATATATATATATATATCTCTATATATCTCTCTATCTCCCTCTCTCTCTCTCTATATATATATATATATATATATATATATATATATATATATATATATATATATATATATATATATATATATATTATATATATATATATATATATATATATATATATATATATATATATATATCTATATATATATATATATATATCTATATATATATATCTATATATATATCTATATATATATATATATATATATCTATATATATATATATATATCTATATATATATCTATATATATCTATATATATATATATATATATATATATATATATATATATACATATATATATATATATATATATATATATATATATATATATATATATATATATATATATATATATATATATATATATATATATATATATATATTATATATATATATATATATATCTATATATATATATATATATATATATATATATCTATATATATATATATATATATCTATATATATATATATATATATATATATATATATATATATATATATATATCTATATATATATATATATCTATATATATATATATATATATATATATATATATATATATATATATATATATATATATTTATATATATATATATATATATATATATATATATATGTATATATATATGTATATATATATGTATATATATATATATATGTATATATATATATATATATAAATTGTTGGCGTTAAATTACGTTGCATGTTGATTCATCCAGCTCGAACGACAAAACAAATTACACATACAAGGTATTTTTAAACACAGTACTTCGATATTTCTTACCAACATATTTATTTACATCAATATTAAACACAAGGCAAAAGCAAGACAAGACAACCCCGGAACCTACCGGGAAGTTAATTTATAACAAGGCTGATTCATTAAATTTACATAAATGAAATGCGGTTACGACCGAAATGTGTATCGATATTTTCATTATATCGATGAGCCTTTCCAACAAGCGGCCCCATCGGTCGCAAACGCATTTTCCCCTTTTCATTCAATTCAAAAACTTTACTAATAGCATTTTGAAATTTTACATACAAAAGAGGTTTGGTTAGAAAATCTGCTGAATTATTTTTCGAATTAACATACTTTAATACAAAAATATTTTCATTAACCAATTACCGAAAAAATTGGTATTTTATATCAATGTGTTTTGTTTTAAAATTTTCTTGGCTATTTTTTTGAAAAATATATAGCAGATTCACTATCACAATATTGTACTGGTTGTATTATATCACATTAATTTCATTCAACACTCGTGAATACCAAATAAGTTCTTTTACACTTTCAATTAAAGAAATAAATTCCGATTCCATAGAACTTAATGCTATGCATTTTTGTTTTGCCGATTTCCATGCAAATGGTACATTGCCAAAGTAAATTATATAACCACTACTTGAGTGTCTTTTGGTCAGATAAGACCCCCAATTGGCATCTGAATAAGCACACAGATTCATAGAAGCTACATTAGAAATATTCTATTTATAGTTTTTAGTAGAAAAAACATAGTTCATAATATCTACTACTATTAACCAATGTTTGTATGTGTAGCCGTTACAAAATTGAGACATAATGTTTACAGCAAGAC
>CM063503.1:123972926-123985426 GCA_032207245.1 Pardosa pseudoannulata | reverse complement strand
CGAAAAGTTTCAAAAAGAATTTTTCGAACTTATGGGAGTCTAAATCATCGTAATTGATCAAAGTACCGCGGATGAATTTTCCAACGATTGAATTACTTGATGCAAAAGAAAGTAAAATCTCTCCATACCTTAACGGTGAATGAAGATTTGCGAGGTCACGTTAAGTATCGCTTAACTAGAGTGGCGACCTCGACTATAGCAACCTTTTGCAGATAGTCGCCGGCAGTTGACCTCAAGCAATTACATTTTCCCTGATCGACACAGAAACAGGCATTGCTGACGAAATGCGTAGAATATTGCAGATGATCTTAATATTTTATGTCATTCTGTTTAAGCTGAATCTCTCACAAGACTCTTATTTCTCTATTCAAGGGGTTCCTTCCCAGGTTTACCACTTAGCAGAAAACGAAGTCATAAATATCAGGGTAAATATTGAAATTTTAAATCTCAATATTTACTAGCATTGAAAAAGGAGCTCCAACCTATTTAGTTGTAGGGGAATGCCTAGTATTTGTCTTCCGTACTACTTATGTGATATTATTCTAAAAAATATATCCAGAAAAATGTATCCCTAGCAGAAAAAAAACCCTATCGCCTATGGTAATTTCGAAGAACACTATGCACGGCGAAGTGAATTTAAAATATCGGCCATTAAGAAGTAACCCCTGACTAAATAATAATAAAAGTCAACTGATTTTTTATTCGAATTTCAGCTACAGAAAATTAAGATGCAGAATATTGAACATTTCATCAGTTCGAAACCTTCGACATTTCCTCATACAGCATGGATTTACGACTAAATTTTTACTAAAAGTTGTACTGAGTAAAGCACAACTCAGATACGAAATTTGTCATACAATGAAAATAACTGCTTCCTTTACACAATTACGAGGTTATTTCTATCTTACTTAAAAGGATGTAATGCCATTTTTAAAATTTTTTTAATTCGAAGAATGGTCAAATTATAAAACGTAAACTATTTCAAAACTATACTTTCATGAAGATTTTAAAGCTTTAGTCAAAATACGGCAAAATAGTATACAGTACACTTCATTATCCTATACGTAAATATACAGAATGCGGAGTGGAATTTATGGTTTCGATTTCAACTTTGGCATGGATGTTTGTCTACATTTTCTCAAAATTAACTTTAAACGGTGGATTTAAATATCCCTCAGGGTACAAAATAATTACTACTGTAATGCTCCGATAAACTGGCCAAAGGATTTTGCTAAATGCATGGGAAATTCAGCAATTATCTATACGAAATATAAAGAGAACTATGACCATGAGCCACCTTATGTCCTAACACGTGAACTGACATCAAGATTTTATTAAAATTACATTATTAGTCAGACATAAGTTCAATTTGATAAATATATTTTCTTTTTAAAAATAGAGGATTTTTTAAGTTTTTAATTTTAATTTTTCTCTCAAAATTTTGATAATACGTTCCAGGGTATATGAAAATCTGTTGCATTTATTGGTTTTTGTTTTAATTTTCTCAAAACATGCTTTATTTTTTGTGCATAAGAATATGAATTTTTAAAAAAATTATGAAAAAGTAATAAAAATGTTAAATTTTTTAATTAAGGGAAAAATGTTTTTGTAATAATGTCTAGTAGAAGACATGGAAGTACAGTGAAATGAAAAACATCAAAAGATATACCTTAATGTTTTTTCTTCTTTTTGAAAGTTTTCAATAAATTTATCTCATTTATAAATCTATTTTTTTATAACAGTAAAGCTAGTAAATTATTTTTGTTGTCAAATGAGTTATTTTTTGTTAACATGCCCAATTTGCAACAGAGTAATTGCTGTGTATTTGAATGTTTATATATATGTGTGTTTATTCATAATACAAATTTATGTAGCCTATTGTTGATTGCACAAATTTTACTGAGAACTCATGATAGTGTAAAAAAAATTCTGACGAACTGCAAATCTCCAAAGTTCAGCCCATCGATGATTAAAAATGGTTTAAAAGTTAATGATTGGAAAATATTTGCATTATATTATGTATACTTTTCTCATCCATGAAATTCACTGGTACTTATTTTTGGTAAAAATTCTCCAATAAAAGAAATCATGATTTCGGCAGACATGTTTTAGTTTGTTCCTTCAGAATGGTAAAGTTATTAAATATGTTTTATCCTTAGAAAAAATATTTAGAGTTTAAAAATTGCAATGTTTATAATGCAGAAAATATGAATTTCTACGTATATGATCTGCTGATAGATGTTTTTTTATTTATAGATAAGTAGGGACCGAACAACTAAGATTCTATAATTGGTGCACAATTATGTAACAATTTAGAGTCCCATTCAAAGTATTAGTTTTCGTGTGTGAGCATTGTTCTAAAATCCTTGAGACATCCTATAATCCTAGTCTTCTCTGCCAATCAACCTTCCTATAAGCACTAAAGAAGTAGCTTGATATAGATTTGAATAACAATTTGTGTTATTTCCATTGTTTTTCTAAGCTCGAAGTATTCACACCAGAATTCTACGAAGTCGAATATACGTAAAATAATTTTAATAAGCTTACCAGAATCCCAACATTTTAAAACAAATTAAATAAATACAAAGTTTAGAATATTAAACTGTTTAAATATACACAAATATTCCAAAATTAAGAATCAACCTCTGAATTTTCTAATTTCTTATAAAGGTACACACCAACATCCTAAAACTTTATCGTATGTATACTATATATTTTATTCATCTCTGCTGTCTATTACGACACATGAAGAAACTTCCAATTACAAAACATTTTCTATACTAAATAATACTTTTGAGGATTGCATTCAGTTTCCCTACTAACAAAAGACACTCCAATCTATAATATTCTGCTATTCCGAAATGCTCTCTTTCCTTCAATGAAATGATGCAATTTTAAAAATTATCTTATCGGAACTGGGATGCAACACTCTCGAACAGGCATAGATTACACGTTCGGGGAAATAATGGTCATTTCACAATAAAAATTCTTTCCTTATACTTATATTGTGAAGAAATCTAGAATCGTTTTGAGAAAATATCGTGGACTGCCGTTGGGAATATATGCTAAACTACGTTATAAACAGGAAAGGGAATAATACGAAATAATTTCAAAAATACAAATACTTAAACACATACATGTCTTCGTGTGAAGATGGAAGGAAATCTTTCATACTCCAAAGTCATTTTTAAGCATCTAAAAATTATGGAAAATCGTTTTGAAGCCTGAGAGGCTGCCACAGATGAAATTGCAAAATCAACTTTTTTTTATCTCTAAACTGCAAACATTCTCTTCCAAACTTTGTTTATGGATTAAATTTGTTAAATTTGTTTATAGAATAAATCGAAGCGAAAGGAGGATAACGTTTACTTTTATAGTGAACATTATCCTCCTTTCACTTCGATTTATTCTGTTAAACCATATTACATTTCTACATATTGTTTCCATCCATTCCAATCTAAATTTCATGAAATATTCACATAAATGACAGTTATGCTTTACTTTTGAATACTATTGTATAAATATTACAGAGCTGGTCTTGGGCTGCAGGGAAGATTCATTTTGCCGCCCCCTATCGATTTCAATTCAAAAATAGATTGAAGATTTCGCCCAATTCATATACACTTATTACTACTGATTTAATTCATTATATCGACTCTTATTGTCTGCTATCGTTACTATACTGGTATTATGGTCTACGTTTCGTAACACGTGGGTTAGCGCGATTAGTATCCTCTTCTTAAAACAGATTCCGAGCATGTATGCTACAGAAATTCCAAGCCCTACCTTTTCAACTATCGTCCAGAAAAAAAAACATTCATTTAAAGAGTGCCCTAGAAAAAGTGGGAAATGAGGTAATGAAAAACCAACCATTCGAGGGAAAACGTGCTTCTTGAAGAAAGAAAATGTTATTTATAAACCATTATTCCAAAAATGTGGTGCCTTCTTGTCACTATTGCATATTGCATTACATTAGTCTTTTGATTTTAGCGTTCATATTAGTTTCATAAATATTTGTATTTTTTCATATCAATATGTGATATTATCTTTAGTTAATCTTGCTTATGAAATTACAAACTTATGTTCATGTAAAAAGTTGTGTTAAAGCTTTTTTAAATATGTAAAATACTTTTCTAAATTATCTTCAGTATTGATTCTTCATTACCAGCCTTTTAATTTATATTAATATCGTAAACTCAATTGCCTATTTTTGTTTTCCTCAGAGACACCTCACTGATTTTTACTAGAAATAGTAAAAATTCGCAAAAAATAATAAACGACGCTATCGCTTCCCTAACCAATCATAGATTAGGTATATGAAGGCTTTTATATTGTAATTATCATCCCTTCCAAAATAAACTCCCGGCCAGAACAGCAACCCTAAATATCGGAGATAACATCCCTGCTTCAGTTCCTGCGATACTCCTTGCTTTCTTATCGCTGATATTTCCTCTTAAACTATAATTTTTTAGAGAGTAAAAATTTATCCACAAGTTTCGATTATTTCGGCATTTAATATATCAATGTTTTTCTCCCATTCACAACCAAAATGCCCTGGTTGTCTTCTCCTAGAGTGGGCCAAATCCTGTACTTAAAATTTCTTACTCTATGAAATTTATTATTTACTTAAACTTTTTTTCAACTGGTTTCTAAAATAATAACAACAAGAACGTTTACTATAATAATTAAAATAGGAAACATTTAAAAGGTTACCCTATCCCCATAAATCATGTATTTCACACTCGGAATCACTGACAGCGAATTCTCATTATTTACTTCATTCCTTAACATAAAAATTGATTTATCTTAAACCTGATGACTAGAAAAATTACAAAAACTATATAATTACAAAAGAGTATTCAAAAGCTTAAATATTCTTTAAATCTCAGCACAGTCACGAGTGTTAGAGCTACAACATTAAAGAAATGAAAATAAACCAGAATAATCTAATCTGGAATAGGAAACGGTACTTCAGCCAAAAAGGCACTTATCTAATACCTGCTATTGTTATCATAAAGAAGTGGAAGAAAAATAAAAGAAAAGTATTCTTTAGGCAAGAACCAAAGATTATTAATTCTTATGATTAGGAAAACAGTGACTCTTAGACGGGATAAAAGTGAGAAAAGAAAAAAAAATGCTCAATTTTATTTGTATAAACTTTTAAAAGTAATAGTAAAGCTGCACGTAGCACACATATCAAATTGGCCACCCCTGATATTTGGACCAGTTTCTTGCATGCATGCCTATCTCTGAGTACGTGTGAGTGTGTGTATGTATGTATAAGCTCTTGATATTGAGAAATGAAATCAAAGCAAAACATAGAACTAAAAATCAAAGGTATAATAATGCTGTGTATTCTCATTAAGCAAAAGGATTGTGTTTGAAAGTTGAGATCTATGCAATAAACATATCTTGGTACTTACTGTACAGTCCTAACAAGAAGAAAAAAAGGGCAACATCTCATGCCATGACGGTAAGTAAAGGTACGCTAGATAAGATAACAGTGAAGGTAACTGCTAGTACTGTCAGTGGATTGCAAAAATAAAAAACTAAAATACAAGGACTAACATCAGTTGGTCAAATACTGATACATAAGTATTATAACATTAAACCGGTACTCTAAAACTCAAGCATAAAATAAGTTAATTGTATTTTTTAAAACTTATGATAACATTATTATTCATTATAATATATATATATATATATGTATATATATATATATATATATATATATATATATATATATATATATATATATATATATATATATTACATATTTATGTATTACATAAGTTATGCTCAGTATTTATGTATTAATCAATTCTTTTTTAAAAGTAAAACTTCCAATTATGTGTTTAGTGAGACTAACAGGATAGTTATTTTTTAGTAGAACGTCACTTACAATTTTAATATGTTTTCCTTCGTTAAATTTCGAGCATAATCTATTCTAATACGCCAATTCACAGATCAACATTATACGATAACTACAAGCTGTGTGAGAAACAAACAAAAAATCGTTTAAACATTAAGGAGATGTTGGACATTGAAAAAGGTTTTTGGAAATTATTAATTTGAAGTTTTTAAACTTTATAAACATTTTATTTTGTTTATAAACAGAGCAGTTAATAAATATTTTTAAGTCTCTACGTAGAATTTTCATGAAAAATCCAGACTTTCTAAACTTAAATTGAGATTTAATAATCTATGTAGAGTCAAAAACTTATACGAATAATTAGATTTATTTTAATAATTTAGGAATATCTGAAAAATATTTTGTGGTAATTTGAAAAGTTAAGTAGCAAAAAGTATTTTTAAAAATAAAAATTTTATATAATGTATTATTCAAAATAATTAATTGATGCTAATAATACATGTTTATAATTTACTAATACTTCAGTTTATTTATGGACAGTAATTCCCAACTGTAAGTTAATAAATTGTAAAATCTCTTTGTCATATAAACTATTCTTTTCAGTAAACGAACTAATTTATCACATCTGCTTTAGAAAATGTGCTTGGTTTTCATGATTGTGGCTGGGTCTGGCGTCTGCCTGGAGAACGTCTCCTGCCAGAATGCATTGTTCCAACAATCAAGTTCGGCGAAGGTGGAATTATGGTCTGGGGAAATTATCCTGGTATAGACTGGGACCCTTGGTCCCCATTCATGGCAAGCTCAATGCCGATGCTTACTGCACTATTTTGGATGACAATGGGCTTCCTACGTTGTAGCAGTTTTACCGGTTGGACTCCTGTTACTTTCAGAACGACAATGCCAGTTGTCATGTTTCGAGGTTAACCAAGGTATGGTGCCAATGGAGTTCATCGAATGGACTGACCTGCCCAGCGCCCAAACCTGAACCCCATCGAGAACCTCTGGGACGAGTTGGATCGCCGAATTAAGGGGTGCACTACCCGTCCAAAATCGGTGAAGGAACTTGTATGTCTACTTCAAGCCGAGTGAAAGACAATACCACTAGTTGTAATACAAAGACTTTTGGAAAGTATGCCCCGGAGGGTTCACGCTGTAATTGCCTCTTGAGGAAGCTCTACCAACTATTGATTTTAAATAAAGTTAGTTTTTCTTTTCTATTACAGGTGTCCAAATACTTATTGGTAGACAGTGTATATGTGTGTTTATAATTTCAGTATATATAATCCGGCATGGCGTTTAGAAATGTTTCAACGTAATTTGTCTCATGTGGGGTGAATACAGGGCTTCCCTAGAAAATGATTAGTAGTAGTGATTTAATTCGTTAAAACCCTTACAACAAAATTATATGCCATCAAAATGTTTAAATTATGTGATTGAAATGTATATGTCTCCAAGTCTTCATAAGATTAGAAAACTTCAAGATATTATAAAAGTGTTAAAAATACTTTTAAAATATATTTTATGTTGAGGTTTTGAATAGTTAAAATTACCTTATTTAAAATAGACTGTATTTTAACCTTTTCGGGTCTAATTTGTTTTTAGTTCAAAAACTTTTCCGACTCATTAAAACACATATACAGTTTTTCTAAAAGGCTTACATCAAGTTTTATTTAATTTAAAGTAGACTGTATTTTAACGCTTACGGATTCCAATTTTCTTTTTGGTTCAAAATACTTTTTGACCCATTAAAAATCACATACAGTTTTGTCTAAAAGGCTTACATCAAGATTTATTTAATTTAAAACAGAATGTAATCCTTTCGGGTCCGAATATTGTTTTTAGTTCAAAAAAACTTTAACACACACATAGCTTTTTCCAAAAGCATTATATTAAGATTTGTTTAATTTAAATTAGACTGTAATTTATTGATAATTTTGTAAAAGGTGTATGACTTTTGGGGTTCAAATTTTGGTTTTAGTTCTAAAAAACTTTTTGACCCTTTAAAACACGTATATAGCTGTTTCTAAAAGGTTCTCTAAATTGTTACTGAGAGTGTGCTTCAAATAAACACACTCTCAATAACAAATTTAATGAAATACAATCATTTTTACAAAGTGGTACAATTTGACATGATGTACAATCAAGTTGTACGGGAGACGAAAAAGGTTGGTTAGACAAATGTAAAGAATTCCTGAAATGATAAATCTAGAACAGTAAAGAGAAATTGTATATATACAAAAATAATGGGCATGTCGGGAGAGAAAAACATACGATAGAGGGAAATTTTTAATTTTGATGTCAATAATAAATATTTCGATTTTTATCTGTGCATGGATGGATTTCTATTACGGGTTTTTGACTTTTGAATATTTAATATTATACACTTACAAAAACTGTGATAGGCAGTGAAGTTAAACTCAACATATTTTCCTCTTTATTATGCATAATGAAATAATTTCGTACTGAATTAACTCCGTTTTTTTATCTCCATTTTGAAAATCCCCAACTTTATTTGTGATAAAAATCATTGTATTGGTAAATGTAATTAACTTTTGATAGTTTTGCTACATAATTATATAGGAAAATGTATACAAGGTAAATATATTAATTATATAAGTGGAAAATATTTTTAAGCATTATTAAATCTAAGCATTATTACTCATTAAGTAAGCTTCAAATTTATTTTTCGAACGTCTTTTGTATCAGTAAAATGTCTCATGCATCTTTTTTTTTCTTCTTCAAATTCAGAAATATTTCAGTGCTATTATTTTAAAATATTTTAGCAAATCATGGTAGGAAATTAAGTAAGCAAACTTATTAAGGAATAGAAATGAGCTCCAATATATTACATAGCATGTATAGATACAAAATCTGTTGACTAAGTGACAAAAATTAGAGGGTTTTTTTTAAGTAGTCGCCCTTAAGCAGATATTAATTTTCGATTTTCCACTAACAGTTGATTTTAAATGATGATTACATTTTTTTAATCATTAAGAAAAATTACGACTTTAGTAGTACAATTATATGAAATTATAAAGAATCAAAATTATAATTTTAATCCCCTGTGATATTTTAAATCTTTTATTGAAATCGAAGAAAACGGTTTTCTTAATATAATTTCCATGAATTGTTTGAGTTTTGAATTTTCAATTATAAAGTTTGTTAATTACTAGTGATATAAATATAAAACGTCTTATTCTCATGTAAATTCCTCCAAAATTTACTTTTTGGGGCATTATTTTAGACAGTATTTGTCTTAACAATATTATCCTATTTATCCTTTAGGTATAATTTAGATATTATTTAAATGATATGTATTAGGTACTCAGTTAAAATTCGCTTTAGTGAAAGCCTGGTTATTAGTCAAATTTGTTACCCAACCGTACTTCGATTTAACTAATACTATTTTGAACGATTACAGTGAACTAAATTTTCTTCGAAGATTTTTCTTCAAATTTTTCAAAGATAATTTTAAAAATGCATATCTAACGGTAAATTTTGAAATGTGTGAGACTAAGGGAAAAGGAGGGTTACAAAAACTAATCTTAAATCATTAAATCTTTATCAGAATGTCAACATATTTGGTAGAATATTCATGCAAAATTAAAGAATAATTTAAAATACAAATCTTAAATTCAAACATTTTCCTCAATTTTTGCTAAATAGAGATATTGAGAAAATAATCGAAATGTATTTCATTAAAAATTACGATCTTGTTTTCAATAAGATGCAAAAAAAAAGTACAATGTTTAAAAATTTTCACTTTTAAAAATTGTTGGAAAGTATTTAATAATTTGTATCTAAATTATATGTAATTGTTTCCAACAAACCCGCCGTTAAAAGCTTAGAAGTTTCAATGTTTCAAAGTAACAGGAAATAGCAAACTTTCGGTTAGAACGAACTTTTTATTAAATTATTCACTAAAACGGGATTCGACTGTAATTACCTAAACTAGATCGATTGCACTCACAAGCTTCATTCCCAGCTTTAACCTAGTTTATTACGAAAGAATTCACTTTTACTTTTATTGATACATAAGAAAGTAATTATATACAGAACGTCTTATATTCATGAGTCCTTTTCCATTATATCAATTACCATTGTACTTTGTATAAACAATTTTACGCCATTGAAAGAAATCTCGATGTTAGTAAGAGCTCTTTATCATAATTACAATATGAATGTATTCATTGAATGGAATTAACGAAATTACTCCGTTAAGAAACAAAACAGTTGACAAAGATAAAATTCTGCAAGTTATTATCAACAGTTTGGGGAAGAACGTGCATATCGTATGCCAAATGGGCGTTAAGATCCGTCAAGGTCGCACTTTTTACTGAGGATTTAATTCATGTTCTTATTTCGACCCGAAGGAGTAGTACGTGATTGACTCCAAGGAGCTCCTATTTTACGAAGTATAGGAAGTATCCTTACAGTAAAAAATTTTGGTGTTCATATTTCAACAGGAGTGCTCGTTTTGATAACGACTGATTCCATTTTGACTAGTTTCGGCTTCGAAACACATTCACTGCTTGTCATGCACCACGCGTGATCAACCTGCAGGAAAACCCATACATGATATAGGGTTCGGCATCGAATGTGTTAAATATCTCTTTTGACTATTCCAGAATGAATTTTAACAAGTTTGACTAGAATTTTGATTAGTTTCGACGGGACGTCTGTACGTACGTTTCTCGAATAACTTAAAATCGGTCAGTAGTAGAATGTTGAATATTTATATCAATGACTGGACATAATCATGCTTGCTGCCAACCCTATAAAGGTTTATGACTACCCTTTTTATATTTAGGACTGCTCTCTCTCTCTCTCTCTCTCTCTCTCTCTCTCTCTCTCTCTCTCTCTCTCTCTCTCTCTCTCTCTCTCTCTCTCTCTCTGAAACATTTTAGCATAACGTATATTAATACTTCCAGGCATAAAAAAACCGATAAGTCGTAGAAAGTTGAAATTTTGTATTTAAGACTCCTGTAACATATTGCTGTGTACCTGCATTTTTTTATTGCAATCTGTATTCTATGTATTGAAAAACTTCAATATAGCACATGTAAATGCTACCAACCAAATAACAGTACTTGAGCTCTACTCATTGTTGGATACAATTCTACTCACTGTTGAATTAATATTGGAGTACATTTTTAAGTTATTAAAAACTAATATTTTATCAATTTTGTAACTGTTCACTTTGAATTGAAGAATGGCATTGTACATTAAAATAAAATAAATTTACATGAAGTGCAGACAAAATGGTGTATAATTTAAAAGGCGTACAAGGACATCAAGTAGTGGCCATCAAATAGTGATTTTTTATGTGTCAAAATTATGACATTTTGCATAGTAAGAAATGTACATTTCTTCCAATAGTAACTATTATTATTTACTCTAAAAATGGCTGTTTTTGAGAAATTATCAGGAAATGTGTATTTTTTGAACATGTATATACTGAGGAATTAATATAATTTCATTTGGTAATAATTTCATTTGGTTTTAAATTTTTTATAATTCTTGTGTACTTTATAAGCATTATAAGTATTTTTTATTAATTTAGAGCTATAGTCATAAGAAAAGAAATGAAGAATGATAAAATATGTGTGCAACGAAACTAAATTGTGGTATCACCACTTTTTACATTGCGTTAGCCATTTGAGCTAAATTGCTTTAAAATATTTTCAAAATTAACAGGCTTTAAAAATTGGGGTGCTTACTGGAGATATTTTATATTTCAATTTTTGTGTGTTATTTTCCAGAGAAATATACAAAAAATTAAATTTATTTCTAAACAGCAGAAAAGATTTTTAGAAGTATTAAAGAGGTATCGTTTAAAACATTTTCTATTCGAAATCCCATTTTGATGGAAATATGGAAGGAGAGAGCTATATTAGAGAAAAATAAGATTAATTACTTTCAATTTTTTATTTGTATATTAAATGTCACTAATTTTATTGATGCCGTTTATAATCTTACTGAATCGTGTGCCATAATCGTTTTAACCATACTTAACTATTTGGCAACAATCAACATCATTATCTCTGATTTATCCTAAATTTCGGCATTGAAACTGTTTTATCCAGAGTCGAGTGCAAGTTAATTGATCTGGGACAACAGGTCAACATTCACCCACCCCTGTTCTCAATGACTTTCATTTTCTTTTGTATTTCCTGCGCTTACTTACCTTTCTAACTTTCTCTACTACTTTCAGTTTCTGAACTTGTTGCAAGATGTTTGAGGTGTAGTAACGTGTACATTAAGGAATATATATTATTTCGGTATTGATTCTTATTACATCTTCTCTTTTCTTGTTTTATTTTCGCGCATATGAAGTGCACAACGAAATATTAATGTAATTGTGAAGAGAGTCGACTCCAGATATTTTATTAATACTGATTGTTTATATCAATACCTGCAAAGTCAACGTAATCACGGCGTTAATAGAAATAATGAACACAGACAAATGTTTCTCAACTATGAACGATTCCCATTACCAATACGAGCAAACTCAGGGACTGAAAAAGTAGACAGCCATTCAGTTCTCACGTATTCATAATGCATCACAGCCGATTGGTTAGGGCTCTGATCGTCGGTACCGGAGTTCGTGGGTTCGAATCCCACCGTA
>CM063503.1:123947926-123965426 GCA_032207245.1 Pardosa pseudoannulata | reverse complement strand
TGGGGATCATTCTCGGAGCGTCCCTGCTGTGTACTGTCCCCATTCATTTCATTGTTGTGTTTGACAAATTTTGTGCAACCCAAACACTTGTCACAATAAAGATCGAGTCATGTTGTTGGATTTTGGAAGTAGTTTAAAAAAATCTTTGCATGAATATTTTGAAACTTTAAAATAGTTTGAATAAAACCCCTGGAGAAAATAAGCATTATGCAGTGTTACAGTTGGAAATGTTCCTTCATGTTTGATAATACAAAATTGCCAAACCAAATCAAACCTAACTGGTTGGTTAGTTCTCAACGCGATGGTGTGTTGTTATTTTCTGGGGAATAACTGTTAGGATCAATTGCTCAAAGTTGGTTCTAATTGGCTACAAACATCCATCTTAACTGGGATTTTAAAATACATCAGTTTTGATACCGAAAATCGGCGTCTTACTTTATCGACCATCGTCTAATCAAGTACTTGATTGATTTATATCAATTTTCGAATGTTATTTAAACCAAAATTACATAGAAAAGTATTCATGATGAACTTAAAGGGGCTTATTGATTTCGACTTCTTATATTTGGAAAATGGAATGGTTAACACCAAATTTCTTAAAATTTCCTGAAATTGCCCCTTTTGGCATTTTCAGCTTATACTCTTTATCCAACTAGAAGTACTAAAGCACTTTAAATAAAATGGCCTCCACACTAGTGGCATATTAAATATTGGAAGAAGAATTTCTGCTTCGTCTTGCACTTAAATATTTCTTCAGACCAGTGAAGTAGTAAAAAGAAAATCTTATGTTGTTAATGTTTTTTATCAAAAAAAAAAAAAAAAAAATTAAAGAGTTCCAGCTCTCTGAAAATTTTATGTGGAGGGAATAGTTTTCAAAAGTATAAGTAGTCTAATTCTATAAACAACCTTTTTGAAGTTCTTACCTGTTTTATATGTTGGGGATGAGGATGATATACCATGTTTTTTTACTACTCCGCCCCCTCTCAGAAAGATGTCTAACATTCTTTTCACTGGATCTTCCAACGACCTCAGACCTTTTTAGCCGGGAAATATATTTAACTTGTAAAGAAACTAAGCCTCAAAGTAATGAGCCAGTGTAAATGGTGAACAAAATAAACAGACCTACCCTATGTAATATCCTGCTCGTACACCTGAACCTCTAAATTAAAGTAACAAGTGTTTAATAAATGATTATACTCAATGGCACCTTGTATACATCTATATGAGTCTTCAGATTTCATTTATTTCTTTATAACAGTTAGTTGCAAAAGATTGAAAATTTGATGCATCAATTTGTTGAAGTGGATACAAAAACAAAACAATTTGTGTTTGATTTTAGTTCCTTATTACTAATAAGATTCGAAATGCCATTTATAACAAAGTAAAATGTTAATATACTATAATTTCTGATAGAAAATAGTGGCGTATAAGGGTTTTAAAAAGTTGAAATTTAAAGTTTGCGATGCATTTGAAGAAATTTTATCTTTCTTGATACCGTCCGATGGTGGAAGTTCACCAAACAAGAGTTAAATTGGTATGTTTGAGAGCGCAGTCATTAGGTTTTTTAAACACTAGGGCTAATGAGACCAGGACCTACTCTTAAAGCCGATTCCGACCGTCTTCAAAAATCCATACCAGCAGTGGAATTCAAACCCACAAACTGGAGGTAATGAAAAGCAGCGCCGTACGTATTCGACCACCGTTTGGCTCCACAGACTTATGAGACCTGAGTCTACGAACAGCCATTCCGACAGCGGTATTCGGATCCAGGAAATGGGTACCGAAAGGCAGTGCCCTAACCATTCGACCATCTCTAATAATAATTACAGAAAATGCCTAAGAATAAAATATCTCTTTGTAATTTCATCATAACCTGGATTGTTGTGGAAGACGGTTTGGTTTGGTTTTTGAGCGCTACGATCTACTTTTTGTAACATTAGGGCTAATGAGACCGGGACCTACTTCTTAAAGCCGATTCCGAACGGCTACGAACATCCATGCCGCAGTGGGATTCGAACCCACGAACTCCGGTTTCGAAGGCCATCACCCTAAACAATCGGCCATCGTTCGGCGGAAGACAGTTTGGAGAAATAGACAATAGTGTAGAGAGACCAGAGATTATCATTGTGAACAGTTAGAATTCTTTTTAAAGCAAAAGTAATTGCTAAACAAATGGGCCTAATTAAAACCTGT
The DNA here is from genome assembly GCA_032207245.1 of Pardosa pseudoannulata. Lineage (NCBI taxonomy): Eukaryota > Metazoa > Arthropoda > Arachnida > Araneae > Lycosidae > Pardosa > Pardosa pseudoannulata. The sequence continues at coordinate 123,963,233 of CM063503.1, read as the reverse complement.
GTTGGAGGAACAATTATCCGATGAACTTTCATTTGATATTTATCTATTATCTGAGCAGCTTTTACACTAGGACGGCTAATCCGATGAACTTTCACTTCTTTTTAGTCAAATATCACGTGTATCTACATGGGCGGCTTACTTACCTGGAATTACGGCGTATTATAAAATTTATAATTTAAATAAATTGATTTGCTCAATTTTTCTAAATGTACATGCATGGGCAGTTTCCTCTCCAAGCTTCTTAGGTAGCTCTTCGAATTTTACCTAATTGGATCACGCTGAACAAATTATTTGCGAACTTTTTGTATTTACAAAAATAAGTATAAAGTATTCACAAGTATTTATAAGAATATCAAGTATTCACAAGTATTTATAAGAATATCGAGTATTCACAAAATGATTTTTTCTTTGATTTTCGTATCAGTAATGAAATAGAATGCGAAAAGTTATAATTTTCTACAAAATAAGATTGCTGTGTTTCTTATGAGTTTGAAAATGTTCTTAACCCCTTAGAGTCTAGCATTCCACAAATAATACTCTAAAACATTTTTATCTCGATCAATTGAAAATAATTTACAAAATGTTTCGGATATCCTCTTATTCTATAAAAACAACTTGTATTTCATTATTTTTGTAAAAGGCAGCTATAGTTGTCTGAAAATACTTATTCTAGATGGATTCCTCTCCCAACACGCATTCGCTGTTAAATAGATAGAAACATTTCATAAAGGGGAACCTACCTTGGGTTTCTACTTCTGACGTCGTGGGCAGTAGGTGTAAAAGAAATTGTGGAACTAACTTCAGTTTCTAATGAATAGCATTTATTTGAAATATTTATTATAAGTAATAGCAATATGATACATTTCTAACAATAATTAAGGAAAATTAAAATTTTAATCTTTATGTTTTGCAGCGTGCTCGACCTCTCGGTGTATTCTATTTTCAAATAGTTCTATATTTACTCTTCACTTCACTTCACTTTATTTCATTTTAATCAAAAAAATTGAACGAGTTTCGCTGTGCAACCAACAGTCACGTCACTTTTGTTAACTCTGATTTTTAATATTATGAACAATTTTAATGTTATTTGAAAATATTGGCTTCAAGAACATTGCTTTAAATAATGTTTGGTGCAGTTTTTATCTTAAATAATAATTATATTTGTGATTTCGGTATATTTGAATATGCCCTAAAATCTAAAGTGTTTGCCGAAATTAAATAATACTTGATGTAAGCCTTTTAGAATAAGTTGTATATGTGTTTTAAAAAGTCAAAAAGGTTTTTTTTGGGGGGGGGAAGGGTTAAAAACAAAATTTGGGACTGAAAGGATTAAAAGGCAGTCTAATTTAAATTAAACAAATCTTAATATAAACCCTTTGGAAAAAGCTATATGTGTGCTTTGATAGGGCAAAAAGTTTTTTTGAACTAAAAACAAAATTCGGACCCGAAAGGATTACATTCTGTTTTAAATTAAATAAATCTTAATGTAAGCCTTTTAGACAAAACTGTATGGAATTTTTAGGGCCGGTCTCACCAAAGTCGTTTAACGTCTAACCGCGTTTAATCTCTGTTTTGAACAGAGATTAAACGCGGTTAGACGGAGAATTGCGTCCCACAATAGAGCAATTTGTCGCAACATCACGAACTACTATAATGCCCTTCCCATTCATTTTCAGGTTTACAACAGCCAATAAACAAACAATAAACTGTCTTTCCGTTTGAAACTAAAGCCAGAATTGTCATAAATTGAGATTTGCCCTACTACGTGAAATCGCCTTATTGGTTGGCGCCATGGGTTAATTTCGGTTAAACAACTTTGGTGAGACCGGCCCTTAATGGGTCAAAAAGTATTTGGAACTAAAAATAAAATTCGAATCCGAAAGGGTTAAAATATAGTTTATTTTAAATTAAATAAAACTTCATGTAAGCTTTTTAGAAAAATTATATGTGTTTAAATGAGTCGGAAAAGTTTTTGAACTGAATACAAATTGGACCCGAAAAGGTTAAAATACAGTCTATTTTAAATAAGGTCATTTTAACTATTCAAAACCTCAACATAAAGTATATTTAAAAATATTTTTAACACTTTTATAGTATCTTGAAGTTTTCTAATCTTATGAAGACTTGGAGACATATACATTTCAATCTCATAATTTAAATATTTTGACAACATATAATTTTGTTGTAAGGGTTTTAACGAATTAAATCATTACTACTAATCATTTTCTAGAGTAGCCATGTATTCACACCACATAATGAGACAAATTACGTTGAAACATTCCTAAACTCATGCAGGATTATAAATTCACTGAAATTATAAACACACATATATATGTATGTAATATATCAAAATTATTACACTTAAAATATCTCTTTAAGATTCTCCTCTTCCCATTCTCATTCTTTCATATCTATTTTACCAGCCACAAAATATCTTATTTAAAGGAGTGTTCGATGACTTCAAAATTTTTTTAGCAGTCTTCCAAAGCAAACTCAGAAATAAATGTTCATTTTCTGTCCACTCGCCCCATTTTGCAGCTGTCTCAATAAAATGGTTCACTTTTCCAAGGATCTAAGTTTCTTTCTGACTGTTAACGCCGACTAAGCTTCTGGTTTCTTGGGAAAAGAGTTCGTCTCATCTCTCTCTGTGGGGCCTACTTTGTAATAGAAAAGTGTTTTCGTGTATCATTTCATGCCCTGTTCTTGTCGGAGAAACATGTCTTTTCTCAGTCTCGAATAAACTTGAAGTTCTACAAAGGATTCGCTGCTATCTTGTAACGGAGCCACGACTGCTTATTAATTAGGTTCACCCATTGCCCAGTAATCCTAGGTAATTAAAAATAGGGGTTAAAGTTTTCTTATGTGACCGTCTGATTGATTTCACTGTGTTTTATATATATATATATATATATATATATATATGTGTGTGTGTGTGTGTATATACATTATATATACATTTACGCTGTGTTATATATATATATATATATATATATATATATATATATATATATATATGTATGTATACACATTATATATACATTTACACTGTGTTATATATATATATATATATATATATATATATATATATATATATATATATAAATATACATTACATATACATTTATGCTGTGTTATATATACATGTATATATATATACATTTCAATCTCATCATTTAAACATTTTGACAGCATATAATTTTGTTGTAAAGGTTTTAACGAATTAAATCATTACTACTCATCTCGATACTGAGAAATATATTTTTCTTAAATTCATACAGAGTCCTTAACGTGTGAGGTCTGTTCATACCCCTCCCTCCCCCCATTCGATTGTAGAAAATTCATTTTTCAAATCTTAATCCACTTCATTGAAAAACAGCAGCACTAAGTAATGTTGAAAGGAGTCCAGCGGTCAAGGGTGAGACTACCCTGAAGAAATAATTGGCGCAAGCGAGTGGCAAAACCCGTTAGGAGTCGAAAAAGAGCCGGAGAATTCGAAACTTCCAATCTTCTGAGATTTAGATTGACCCACAGCTATTAAACTCATGTTACGCCATTACCCGTATGATGATGCCAGGAAATGACTTGGAAGATAAACCACTCTGTTCGATTACTCTTTCATTAAAAAAAAAGAGCTCTCAATTAACAAAATGGTATTGCAGCCAAATCATATGAATAAATTAGAATAAAGGAGGCAGATATTTGTGGATGATTATATCAGGGATATACTCAAATGTTTGTATTAAGAGGATGAAAAACTTTAAATCTCGATATGTGAAATCAATTTTTAAATGTATTTTTCATAGAACAGCAAATAATTATGTTATATAAAATTAACAAAATATTAAAATCGCCTACATAAGAATTTTTGATTAAAAAAGAAAACATTTTTATAAAAAAGGATTCCTACAACAATATTCTTTAAAAATGTTCCCAGTTCATTGCATATAAATTAATTTCCTTAATATTTTTACTATATATTTGTATAGAAATATAATAAGAATGTAGGAAAAATAGTGTTCTTGGAACATTTTTATGTCTTCAATGAGGTTAAAAAGCATCAAACTAGAAAATGATGTCAAACTCATATGATATTAAACTTACTTGACTCTTCTTCTACCTCATGTATAGATACCACTTCTTAAGTGTTTTCTTTCTTCATCCACAAAGTCTATTAACTTCATTCAACAGAACAGTCCTTTGCTTTTTACTAGAATGTACGGTACTATCATGCATTAGTACTTAAATGAATCCCAATTTCTCAAATATACATGCATTAAAATTGTACTTCTATGTTTCCAATAGTGATTCGTGTTAATGGGATTATATTTGTTATTTGTATCATAATAATTTATGGGGTTTGTTTTGCGAGTATTTTCAAAAAGTATCCCCTTTCTAGCTTTCAATACATCCGTTTACAAAGGATCGTCACGTAAATAATATGTTTATAATTTTCATAACTTACACCCCTATTCAAGAAAGATCATTAGTTTTAAAAAGGTTGAAGTGAAACACACAATATTTTACTAAATCATTCAATTTTAATAATTTCATTTAATATTAAAAATTCTGCCATCCACTGGCTTACAACACATTGCAACTTCAAGTATGCATTATTTAAAATTTTATTATTAATTCCTCTATTCAAAGAAGACTATTTCATCTACCTAAATGTTTTTTAGTGAAAAAAAAGTATTTCTGTAAAATTTTGACATACAACATATCGCAACATAAGAAATACATTTTTTAAACTTCATAGTTTATCCCACTATTCAAGTATTATTATTTATTAAAACGAGGTTCAACACAAAAAATATTTTGTTAAAAGTAAATAATAATTAAATTGCCACATTTTCATTTTAATTTGTCACTCTACACCTAACTTGAGCCGAACGATGGCCGATTGGTTAGGGTGCTGGCCTTCGGAACCGGAGTTCGTGGGTTCGAATCCCACTGAGGCATGGATGTTCGTAGCCGTTCGGATTCGGCTTTAAGCTGTAGGTCCCGGTCTCATTAGCCCTCGTGTTGCAAAAAGTAGACCGTAGCACTCCAAACCAAACCAAACCAAACCTACACCTAACTTGATGTTTACATTACCAAAAGACAAACTGCATTTTTAGCAAATTCTGCCATTTTAAAGGTCTACCTAACCAATAAGGACCACCTAACCTTTACGAAAAATAAGTTAACTGTGTACTGTAGGAGATTATTACGCTTTAAATTACTTGCAGTATAATATGCATGAGTAAAATTCAGTTAACAGCATGTTCCTAATTAGATTTAAATATGATACACTTGTTCAAAAAACAAGTTTCACGTAGATGTTATCAGCAAAAAAAAAAAAAAAAAAAAAAAAAAAAAAAAAAAAAAAAAAAAAAAACACCACTTGTCGAAGTATTGTGCCAAACTTATAAATAATTAAATTCACTAAAGTCAAGGTTCAGCCCAATGCACTAGCGTTTCACCAATCTTTAAGATGGGAAGCAAAAGGGTGTCAAATAAAAATTTGCATAAATACCCGTGAAAAAAAAAACTGTTAATGATTTTCAAACATTTTGAATGATGATTATTTTATTCCATTTTTTATTTCTTATATCTACAAAATGCCAAACCTTCAATATGGTGTAATGAATTAAAATGATTCTCGATATCAATAATGATTATCATTTATAAAATTTAACGAAATATCTCACAAATGTCTAACAATGATCGCTGTTAGGTTTTTCTAAATTTAAAGACCTAGACTTTGCGGAGAAAACTGAAATGAAAGGAATGTGAAAATCCAATATTTCATAAATATATTATCTTTGATAAATGGTTTTACATCATGAATATGCCGAACGATGGCCGAATGGTTAGGGTGCTGGCCTTTGGAACCGGAGCTCGTGGGTTCGAATCCCACTATGGCATGGATGTTCGTAGCCGTTCGGAATCGGCTTTAAGCAGTAGGTCCCGGTCTTATTAACCCTCGTGTTGCAAAAAGTAGACCGCAGCTCTCCAAAAAATAACATCATATATATAAACAATCTTTATACAAGAGACATATTTGTATACAGTGGCTTACGCAGAATTTTTCAGGGAAGGGGGGTTCATATTTCTAAAAAATAATAACCCCCATAATTTCAACTAAAATTTTTATTTTTTCTGAGCTTAAGGGGGGTGGTGTTTAAACCCTTAACCCCCCTTTTTTTATTAGAAATATACAAAAATGGTAATAGGATCAACCAATAATGGAATTGGAGCAGAAATTTTTATTTACAACTGGGTACTAAATTATAAAATTTTTCCGATTTAAAGAATTTTAATTGTTTATAATGTTTGTAAAGTTCATTTTACGATACTTAATCATAAAATATATTCAAGTATAAATAAATCCTAATAAGGAATGGCCACCCTGGAAGAATATCCTTTTTTTAACATACATACTATTATTGGATCTGCAAGACTCCTTTTTAAAAGTTCGTTTTAATGCAAGAAAAGGAAAGTTATACATTACTTTCATTTTTCAGAATCATTTATTACATGTTACTTATTTTCAGCTTTTAAAAATTTGAGTACAAAACGAATGAATGTAGCGTTCTAGAGTAATTTTTTTGTATAATTATCTTACTTATGCTGAAAAGCTGCTGTAAATTCTTGTTAAAGATATATGAATCTTGTATCTTATTTAAGAGTACTCCTTCTTAGCTACATATATATTTTTAAATTTTATAATTTATTCCATTATTGCAGGAAGACCATAAGTTTAAGTATACAAATACATAATATTTAAGTATAAAAATAAATCAACTCCTTTAAGGATTAAAATTATTTTACTAATGCAGCGAGCTGCATTATTTTATATCCAAAACATTTCGTAGTCAAATCTTGCAAATAAAAGCGTACTGACTTGCACGGTAAAACAGAATTTCTAAAATTTTGAATTATTCAACAAATCATTAATATTTATTTATAAGCGAAAATTCGTTTTATTTATATTACGAAATGAAAACATTAAATATAGAAATGTAAAACAAATTTCCAAGTAAAATGTAGGCAATCCTCATCACTGTATAAATGCTGTACATTTTATAATGAAAATCCCTAGCACTGTAAACTAAGAAAAACAAGAGCCACGCTGTAGATGTTGTGTATTTAAAATATATTAATTTGTATAATTTGTATTTATATTTATTATGTATTGGCAACATACAATGTATGAAATTGTAAAAGAGATATTGGCAATTGTAGATGCAATAATGATTTAGAATCCTGTTGTTTGCCAGGCTTAATGAAGTTTTAATGAAGTTGTTATGTTCTATAGTTATTGAATAAATTTAAGAAATACAACATGGCGTAGTCTAAAAGATAAATCGAGCCTATATGAAGTGATGGTTATTAAGATAGAGTTATAAGTGATAAAGATGATGTCAAGTGATTATTGCAGGCCACCGGTAGGCTTAAGCCTCGATTGTAATGTTGCCGAGAATTGGCGCAAATTCAAACAAATGTTCGTTATTTACATGAAGGCATCAGGCAATGAGAAAAAAGAATCTGACGTTAAAGTGGCAATTCTATTGAATGCAGTTGGCGAAGAAGCGGTGGAACTCTTTAATACTTTTGAGTTGTCAGAAGATGATCGTAATGATTATAAAAAGGTGATTGAAGCATTCGATCGGCATATAACACCAAAAAGGAATGTTGTAGTTGAGCGGTTTGTTTTTAATCAAAGAATACAAGAAGTTAATGAAAGTTTTGATAACTTTTATACTGATGTAAAAAAGTTGGTGAAGTCCTGTGAATTTGGTGATCAAAGTGACAGTGTTGTGAGAGACAGAATTGTCCTGGGAATCTCAGACATTGGTCTACAAGAAAGACTGTTAAGAGAAGGAGACTTGTCTCTAGCCAAAGCAGTAGATATTTGCAGGGCATCAGAGCTGAGCAGGAAACAGGCTCAAACTGTACAGAACAAAAGTGTTGATGCAGTTCGAAAAAGACAAGTTACTCATAGTGTGCTCTCAAAAAATACTAGTGGTGATGTTCCGCAACGCATGTACGCTTCAAATACTGTATACCAGTGCAAGAAGTGCAACAGAAAGCATAAAAAAGCTGAATGTCCAGCTTTCGGTAAACAGTGTTTTAAATGTGGCAATTTTAATCATTTTTCTTCTGGTTGTAAATTGCGTAGTGTGCAAAACGTAACATGCAGTGAAAATAAAGAGGAAGAACAATATTTTGCTTGTTCTGATGTTCAAAGTGATTTTTTCATTGAATCTGTGAGTGTGTTACAGGTAGGTAAAGTGAATGTTAAAAATGAATGGACTAAAGACATACAAATTAGTGGTCATGATATAAATTTTAAATTGGATACTGGAGCACAGATAAGTGTTTTACCATTACATGTTTTCTTAGTTTTAAACAGGGATTTAGTACTTGAAAATACAAACATAATATTAGAAGCGTATGGTGGATTTAAAATTAAGCCTGCAGGTATGATTAATTTAATATGTAATGTTGATAATAAGCAGGCTAGTGTTAATTTTGTTGTTGTTAATAATTCTAAATCCAGACCTTTACTTGGGTTGGAAGGTTGTATAAAACTGGATCTTGTTAAATGTATTGACAATGTAACTTCAAATGTAAATCAAATTGAACAATTTATTCATAATAATTTGGAAATATTTACAGGAGTTGGTAAATTTGAAGGGAAGTATACTATTAAATTACAGGAAAATTCTATACCTGTTATCCGCCCTCCTAGACGTGTACCAGTCAGTTTACGTCCAAAACTTCAGGAAAAATTAAAACAGTTGGAAGGGGAGGGAATTATTGCCAAAGTTGATAATCCACGGAGTTGGGTTAGTAATTTGGTTGTAGTAGAGAAACCTAATGGGTCAATAAAAATATGTTTAGATCCTCAAGATCTAAATAAAGTAATAAGAAGAGATCATGTTTTAATACCAAAAGTTGAAGAGCTTGCTTCTCAGTTGTGTAACAAAACAGTTTTTTCAGTGCTTGATCTTAAGGATGGTTTTTTTCAGATTGAGTTAGATGACAAAAGTAGCGATTTGTGTACATTTAGCTCACCATTTGGGTGTTATAAATGTTTACGTCTCCCAATGGGTTTATCATGTTCACCTGAAATTTTCCAAAAAAGAAATGAGGCAAATTTTGGCAACATTCCGGGGGTTCTAGTTTATTTTGATGACCTCCTCATTGCGGGGGAAACTCTAGAACAACATGATGAAATCTTAGCTAAAGTTATTAAGAGGGCTAAAGAATTAAATATTAAATTCAATCAGAACAAAATACAGTTTCGAGTACCCGAAGTCAAATATTTGGGATATGTATTTAACTGTAAAGGTATGAAACCTGATCCAGATTACGTTCAAGCTATACTTGATATGCCTGAACCTAATAATAAAACTGAGCTCCAACGAATACTAGGGATGATTAACTACCTTAGGCAGTTTATCCCCCAAGCATCTGCTATATCGACACCTTTACGAGAACTTCTTAAGAAAAACATAAGTTGGCATTGGATGCCTGTGCATGCAACTGCACTTAAGATTTTGAAAAATAAAGTTGTAACTGCTCCAGTGTTAGGGGTATTTAACAGCTCAAAGCCAATAGTTATACAGGCTGATAGTTCCAAGGATGGCTTAGGTTGTTGCATGTTGCAAGATGGGAGACCAATTGCATTTGCTTCTCGGAGTTTAACTAATGCAGAAAAAGGTTATGCTCAGATAGAGAAAGAATTTCTCAGTATTGTATTTGCGGCAAACAAATTTCATTATTTTATTTATGGTAGGCCAGTGGAAATCTTGACTGATCACAAACCTTTAGTTTCTATAATGAATAAAAATGTAGGTAATGTGATGTCACCTAGGTTGCAGCGAATGAAAATAAAATTATTAAAATATCAATTAAATCTTAAGTATTTACCTGGCAAATTTATGTATATAGCAGATTTGTTATCAAGAGCATATATTGTAAAACCTGTGGAAGATGATATAGAAATGACAGAGTTAGTTCACAGTTTAACTAAACATTTGCAAGTGAGTGAGTCTAGGAAAAATGAATTTAGGAAGGCAACTCTCTCTGATATTGGTCTGTCGCATATTCTAAAATTTTGGCGTGAAGGGTGGCCCTCTAATAGTAAAAATGTGCCAGTAGAAACTCAAGAGTATTTTAAATTTAGAAATCATATATATGTTGAAGAAGGACTAGTATTTCTAAATGATAGAGTAATAGTACCAGTCAGTTTGAGAGCAGAAATGTTAAATATTTTCCATATATCTCACTGTGGGATGGAGAAGGCTAAGGCTAGAGCTCGACAAGTTTTATTTTGGCCTGGGTTAACAAAAGATATTGAAGAGATGGTCTCTAAATGTAAAGTGTGTGAGAAATATAGACCGAAAAATATCAAAGAACCTCTAATGAATCATGAACTACCAAAGTTACCATTTGAAAAAATCGGAGTGGATATTTGCGAGTTTGGGGGTAATAGTTATCTTATCATTGGCTGTTACTTATCAAAATGGTTAGAGATATTAAAAATTTCAAATAAAACAGCTGATCAAATTATATCAAAACTTAAGGCTATTTTTTCCACTCATGGTATACCAAAAGTTATAATTTGTGACAACATGTCTTTTGCTAGTATTAAAATGAATAAATTTGCCAGAGAATGGGGGTTTGAAATTATAAATAGTAGTCTAAATTATCCTAAATCCAATGGATTTGCTGAGAAAATGGTGGGTATTGCTAAAGGCATTCTCCGTAAATCAGGCATTGAAATAGATATGATAAATGAAGCCTTACTGGAGCATAGAAATACACCAATAAGTGGAATGAATGTTTCTCCTGCTCAAATACTTATGAGTAGGTGTGTGCGTACAAAATTACCCACGACAAGTTCTATGTTGAAACCAAAAATAATTAGAAATTTTAAAGAGCAGTTAGAATTAAAAAGAGCTAAGAGTAAAAAATATTATGATTTGCAAGCTAGGAAAAGGGCAGACTTTAGTGAAGGGGAGAGTGTCCTTATATGGTCTGGTAATAAATGGGAGCCAGCCCAAATTATAAAAAAAAATGTAAGACCCCTAGATCCTATTTAGTAAAATCTGTAAGAGGTAGTATATTGCGGCGAAATTCATTTCATTTGAGACCTCGAAAAAATTCTTTTCAAGAGCGCTTTGATGATAGTGTTGCAACGCAGACAACTAACATTGAAAGGGGAGATATGGCAGATACTGACTGGAATAGTGGGCAAAGGTCTGTTATTCAGAATACAGGCAATGTACCACAAAATGAATACATAACAAGAAAGGGTCGCATTGTAAAACCACCTTCACGTTTCAGAGATTTTGTCATGTCATGAAAAAGGGGGAGATGTTGTGTATTTAAAATATATTAATTTGTATAATTTGTATTTATATTTATTGTGTATTGGCAACATACAATGTATGAAATTGTAAAAGAGATATTGGCAATTGTAGATGCAATAATGATTTAGAATCCTGTTGTTTGTCAGGCTTAATGAAGTTTTAATAAAGTTGTTATGTTTTATAGTTATTGAATAAATTTAAGAAATACAACAGTAGATGCGTATTTTAGGCTGAGCCACTAACACATATGATAATGGTTAAAGAGGGATAACCATAATTTATAAAAGAAATAGGTATTTTAACAAATTATTAATATTTATAGACTGAAAATAAGATCTGTCACTGCTTAGGGAGAATTTTCTTTCTCTTGAATTTCATTTGTTAAGATTGTTTTATAGATCTGCAAAAGAGATACTACAGAAATAATCATATTATACGATAAATATTTTAAATTCAATGTATACTTTAGTTAAAAAAAATAGTGAGATTTGTTGGAAAAGTTACAGTCAATTTTTTGCTACACAAGACTAAATGGAAAATTTAAATGAAAACGAATCATTTATAAATCTGAATACAGATAGTTTACACTTTTTTGAAATAATTGAATTGTATGAGACAGTAGAAGTGTTTTACAGAATATTAAAATTTATACTTTGAATTAAAATAGTGGGATTGGCTACAAATACTACGGTCACCTTTTTTCTTCCCACTGCTAGATTGAAAATATACGAACCATTCATAAATCTGAATACTGATAGTTTACACTCTTTGAGAGAAATTTAAGTTCAAGTTGAGTATGGCTAAAATTAGAAAATTTCTCTCAAGTAAAAATGTTTTATAGAATATCAAAATCTAGAGTACTGTAAAATGTTATGAATAAGTAACGTGTATTAGATTATCAGTTTTTCACTCAAAGGAAGAGTTACCCTATAAGTGTAAAAAATGCATAAAATAAGCTATTGCGAGAGATAGTTGAAAAGCAGCATATAGAATATGCTTAGTATATTTTATTATTTTCGACCTTATTTTACTCCTTAGTTGTCTAGACATTATCCTTCTCTTTACGGCATGAAAAATCATAAAGTGATTTGTTGAGTAAGAAAGGTATTGAGGTTTGATAACATTGAAAAATAAATGACTTCATATGCAATTTAAAAAAGTAATTTAACTCAAGGTTTGGTAATGGAAAGGAAATGTGTCAAGCATAGATACATATTTTTTAAAGACTATTGTTTATGCATATGATCACCTATCAGAATTTATTGAAATTTTTCTTCATATTAACGGCCTAAATATAGTTCGATTAATACGAAGCTAATATTCTATGTTCGGATATTGCATAGTTCTAAGCACAACATTTTTTGGCTGTTTTATTTACCTCACACTGTATATCTGTCTAGGGCTGAATTCTGTAATCAAATTTTCGCTAACTTACTGATCTTTAATTGAATTGAAATTTTGCATACTGATGTATCTTCAATTACAAAATACATGAATCAATCCTAAAACTACATCATAAGATAAATTAATTACTTTTAGGGAGCGTCGATTTTTTAAGCGTTTTCTTTACCCCTTTACATATTGGTTGGGGGATTGGTGGTGAAATGCCTTCACTCAACTTCCAGATATATAAAAACCTAATTTTTATGAAGGCTGATGCAAAAGTAAGATTACAAGGCCGATATTCCAGGAATTTTGTCTGTTATTGAGAGATTAATTGTATATGGCAATTTTAATAGATGAGGTCGGCAACTGTACATAGTTTCAGTCACCCGCCACCTACGGTGCTTGTTGTAAAGATAACACAAATGGTGACTCGTGAAGAAATCCTCTCAGTTATTCAATTTCTGCGGGCAAAAAAATAAACCGCATCTGAAATTCACCGGCTACTGTTAGATGATTACGGAAAGACTTTGATGCCTCGTCATCATGTTTCAGAATGGTGTCGGCAGAGAAATAATTACCGGTGACTGCTAGGACATAATCGACCAATTTCCTGACAGCCCGGACCACACTCTAAGCGACTTTCCCCTCTTTCTTTACTTGAAGGAGCACCTAGGAGACTGACAATTCGCTGCAGACGAAGAGGTGAAACAGTTTGCAACAACAGGGCTGAACACACAAAGACAATATTTTTACCAGGAGGGTATATTCAAACTGATCCCCAAAACATTGTTTATACCTAAAAGGAGATTATGCTGAAAAATAAGTTCATGTATAAACTATCAGTTGGTTGTATTGGTTGTATGAAATAAAATGTATGCGTTATACTGCAGGCTTTGCAACTTTACTTTCTAATTACCCTTCCGTAACTTTTTTTTTAAATATTTTCTTCTACAATGGCATGCTTGCTACCCCCTTCTCTTTCACTTATTATAGGAACAACAAAGAAATATAATTTGTGAATTTTCATACTTAAAAACATATTCTAGGCATAAAAATAAACTGTTCATCATGAACCTATTAATAAAAATTCTTAAAGTCTCATAAGAGACTTAAAAGGTTGGAGGAGCTACAAATACATGTACATTTAGAAAAACTAAGCAAAACAGATAGTGAATTTAGAGGCTAACTTTTAAACTCCTATTGACATTTTCCATTGTTATAAATGCTATTATTATAGGGATAAAAATGAATCCCTAAGAAAATATTTGTATTCCCTTCTCGAAATCTGAAATCTTAATTTTTCAATTTTGTGTTACCAACTGTAATCGTAAACTAAACCAAATTTGAAGACACATTATGAGAACTAGAGTATAAGAATGTAAAATTTATTTAAAAATTAGTTTATACAAATTTTAGTCCTTAAATTAGGGACCTCATTCGACGTTGAGAGTTAATTATGTCTTCTGCATTCGAAAAGAAATTTTTAAATCTGATTTACACCTGGCATATTTCATTTCAGTTTCAGTTTAATACTGCCGTAAATTTGTTTGAATTATTTCGCTATATATTTCATTGCTACATAACAACAAGGTTTTTGTAAAAGATAACTAAAAACAAAAGTTAAGACTGTTAGAAACCATTCTAACTTTATATATTTCTCTGCGCAAAAGTAATTCAGGTAAATACATTTTTTAATCTGGAATGAGAAAACTACCAAAGAAAAATCCTGAAAATGTAACATTAATCTGAAAATAACCTACCCTTTATTTGATAAGATTAAATTCAATTCAAACTATAGTGACGTTTGTTCGATGGAATCATTTTGAATAGTATGACATGCACAATCCTTTATTATACCAGTTTAGTTTCTACGTTAAAACTAGTCAATTTGTTTCTTATAGTAACGTTAAGTAGCTTAACAGTTTTACCTCACTAGTATATTTTCCCAAATATACTAGTGAGCTGTATTAGCTATATACTTTTTCTGTTTGTAGTACGTAGCTGTAGCTGTATACTTTTTCAAGCTGTATATTTTTTAATAAATAATTCAGTTAAGGCTTGATTGTTTTTAAATTTTAATCGTAAATAGTTCTCATTCTGAGTTTCCTCGAACTTCTCTAACAAGCCTTGAACCATTTGCCCAAAATGACAGGAACTAACACATCCTATTCTATGGACAGGAACTTCTATAACCAGGATTAAAGCAGTTTTTTCCAAAGCGACAGGAACTTGCACATCCTATCCTACGTTACTGCTAGGTATATAGATAGTACTTAATAGATGTAGAATAGCTACTTCCTTCGAGGGACATTATTTTGTTTGATCTGTTAAGCACTGTAGTTGGTTGTTTCGCAAAAATATTCTCACTTTTTATCACAAATTGAGATACTTCTTTATAACAAATGAAAAAAAATAATATATACCCAGAATCAAAACAGGAAAAACTGATACTTATTTGTAGAATATATCTTTAGTTAAAGTTATCAGAGAAATCTTTAAAAAAATGCATCAACATGCAGTAAATTTTCTTCCATCGATTATCAGAGATTAAGGGA
>CM063503.1:123872926-123942926 GCA_032207245.1 Pardosa pseudoannulata | reverse complement strand
AGTTTCAATATTTTATTAAAAATACCGTTCTGAGAAAAACGCATTTGACGTTTATGAAAGCAACTTTAACTATTAAAAAATAAAAATACATGTTTAAAATTCCCCACACTTTTTTGTTTCAAAACTTTATAATTGCCAAGTTGTTAATAATTAAAAATACTGGAAAAATGTTTAAACTATTCTTCAGGAAAATTTAAAAATTTTGTCCAAAAATGCTCTTTAAATTCACAACTTCCGGTTGCGAAGTCGCTACTTCCGTTTTGTTTTGACAGCTGTCACTGATGTTTAAACAGCTGTAACTTTTCTTTAAAATGTGGTAGAGACAAAACAAAAACAGATTTAGAAGCCTAAAAGTTGAAATTTTACAATAGAGAAATAAAATATATATATATGATTTTTGGCAAAAAAATGACGTTTTTAAAGACGGATGATGTATGATGATTATAGTTATTAAAAATTATTCATCTTATTTTTCTCTAACTTTATTTATTTTAATTTCGCTGTATTTTTTTAAAATTAGTCAGTATCCTTTTATATCCTTTACGAGATGCTATGCTAAATTTGCATTTCACTACAGTATGCATTAAGACTGGGCGATGTATCGATATATCGTGAAATATCGATAAAGAATACTCCATCGCGACACTGATTTCCAAACTTTGAGTTCGGATCAAGATGTGAACGAACTCTTATATAGCTAAACTGACCGGAGAACTCTGATGTGAAATTGTCTTTCCGATATCATGACAGTATTAGAGTATACGAGGTATAGTGTTCCTAAAAGTCACGTTCCGACATATAAATATAATCTTTTCGATTTTACAACTTCTAGTTACAACGCGCATGCGTAATAAAACGTCCTTTTATATAAACGCCAAACGACGGCCGAATGGATAAAGCGTTGCTATTCGGTACCGGAATTCGCGGTTTCGAATCCCACTATTGGTATGGATATTCGTAGTCATTTGAATCCGCTTTAAGCAGAAGGTAACGGTCTCATTAGCCCTT
Organism: Pardosa pseudoannulata; assembly: GCA_032207245.1. Taxonomy (NCBI): domain Eukaryota; kingdom Metazoa; phylum Arthropoda; class Arachnida; order Araneae; family Lycosidae; genus Pardosa; species Pardosa pseudoannulata. Next base: position 123,941,918 of record CM063503.1, on the reverse strand, counting down.
GTATAGCGGAACAGTAGACCGTAGCACTCCAACTAACTGATATTTGAACATCATCTGTCCGATTTTGCGACACTGAGAGAGAAACATGCGGTATATCAGGGAACAGCAATTTATCTACATCGTGAAATCGTTATTTCGTCCTAATTGAAGAATCCCGATAAACATTGGAAATAAATAAAAGAGAGAGACGCACGGAAATGAGGAAAACCTCGACGATTCACAAATACGGAACTTCAATCGCCAGAGGCTGGGTGGGGTCTGCGTCAAGATATTTTTGTGACACGTTTGTATGGAAAAGTTATATTAACTTCCGCATCCGGCCAGTGCAGGAAATTCTTGTTGTGACATGTTTGTGCAGGCTCATTTCAAACAAATTTTTTCCCGGTGGTAAAGCGCGGAAAATTGTAAATTGACTTTACAAAAAATAAAATAAATTAAAAAAATAATTAAATCTGAATATTCTAGATTGTTCAATTTTCATATTTTCCCGATCTGATTACTATTTTTAATAGGCTCCAAACATTACGTTTCGGGAAGAGTATTGGTCCCCCAGAGGATGAAAATCTCATATCAAGTGATGATAGTCTCACCAATAAGCGAATTTCTTTCCAATTTCGAAAAAGTTAGAAATAGCAAAATTAAAAAAAAAAAAAAATTCTAAAGGAATTGGAAATTTCCACAGGCGCAGAAATCGGCTGTAGAAATCAAGTAGAACTTCACCAAAAAGCGGAAAATTTCTATCGCTGTACATGCTATAAACGTATTTCTTTTCTTGAGTCTGTAGTACGAAACAGTAACAGTATGTCTGAAGAATGAAATTCTTTCTTCTTATTTCATGCACTTTTACCTGACAAAGTAAGTAGGAAAAATAAATATGACATATTCACTCTAAAGTCTACTATTCAGCGACGTTCGGCGGGAAAAAATTCGTCTTAGCTTCGTAGTACTAACGTAATTACTAAACGTTCAAAAACTGCAAAAATTTGTAAAATGGCGCAGTTTCGGAGCAATTTCTGCTCAAATACCGTTTTTGGAGCAGATATCTGAAATCGGAGCAGTTTGGCGCAATTGGAGCAGCCGCAACATCCCTAGTTTGATGATTACCAATGGCATTCTAAAATACCAATAAATGTTTTCTAGAATGGGTCCTGAAATTTAAACAATTCAAGAAATCACAAAAATAAAAAGAAAATTGTTATAAAATTGTTTTGGAATAAATTAGACAAATTGATTTTTTAATTAAGAAAATTACTTTTTTGAAGACACTTGGCATTCCATAGTTTCCGGAAGTTGGCTCGTAAGGCTTATCTTTAAACACGATACAAATTTCAACCTCTATTGTTTGCGGAAAATAATTTTGAATTTTTACAAATGCGTTGAATTTATCTTTATTAGCATTTACCATACAATCCACTACTTTATTCTCTTTTTTATTATGGTGGGGTAACATCGCTTCCTATGAGGGAACAACACACAAATACATCCACGCCTTACTAGGGAAATGAACCCAAACCCATCGGATGAGAGCACAAAACTCTAACCACTGTACAACCCCCACGACATTTTTTTTGTTATCGTTAAATAAGAACTGAAATCAGTATTCTCATAAGCTTCGCGATCGACGTCCTGTTCATACGTGATCTTTAAGAATATATTAAGTTCCGATACTTAAATTTTAACACTATACAGAAGTTGTTCTTGAATTTCACCAAAAAATATTTCCAAAGCTAAAATAAATAGTTTTAGGTTCCAAGAAGTTCAGATAAACTTTAATCAATTTCATATACTTAAACTAACCGGAACACAGATTGCGTGCACACACATTTATAGGCCATATAGGGATTTAATTTAGATTTTTAACGCATTCATTGACATTTAGACATTAAAAAGACATCATTTTCTGTCCGGTTTAAATGACCGGAAGCAAGTTTACACAGGTTTACACGAACATCGACGATTATTCGATACACTTGCACTGAACGATTTCAATATGGTGTAAGCAGAGATATATGCAAATTCTTAAAATTTTCCATTTCGGGAAAAGTTTTAAATTAGAAGCGACTCGGTTCGTTTCCCGAGAATTATTAAAAGTACAAAAGCACATTATTTAAAACTTATTGTTATCCCAGTGTTTTGGAAAAATTTACGCCCCATTTTGCTCCTAGCATTTATGATCCATTTAATCTTATATTATTTAATCTTTGGGTTATTATGTTGCCTTGAGCTAATCACAATGTGAAATGTATATCATTAATGTATCTTAATTCGTAAAATAATGTATCGTAACTTAAATATTCACTTAAAGTCCAACATTTTTCGTATGGATTTTAATGACAGAAAATTTTTGATAAATTAAAACTGTTTTTAGAGCTGTTTGATTTTTTTCCCCTTAAAATTCAAATTCTGAAGCTTTTTACGCCGGGAATTTAATGAAGGATAATTTTCGGCAATCAAATTAATTTTTGTGTTTTGAGCGTTTTATTTTCGATGCTTAAAATTGAAAGTCCACTCAGTCTCTTGTGACATCGAACTTTTGAGGTAATTCTCGATTAGTTTCAACTTCGAAAACGATATTTCCGCGGTCTCAATCGTTAGGGCATTGAAAAAAACTTGAAAGTTGCAAAATAAAAATTTTAGCCAATTTAACCAATTATTTTCGGAATTTTTAATTACTTTTTTCATATTTGAACGAAATGTAGTTATTTGTTGAGGGAAAGATTCATTCAGATCGCTAGCATATTGGTTACTTAAACATTTTGCAAAGGGGATAAGTTCATCCGCACTAATTTTAGTTAATATTTCAGTTAATAAATGTTTCTTTTTTCTTGCTCAATAAAATATGGCGTAGAGAGGCCACAAGAAGCATGTAGGACATGGGAAAGCGGAAGGAGCCAACTTTATTTTCTTTAAAAGGATATTTTTCTTTAAGTCCTGGTGTGCAGCACCAACTCATTGGATTCTGTTAAAAATACATATTTAAATGAGCTTGAAGACGCTTCTTTTTACTCCTTCTATAATACTAGACATTATTCCAGATATTATTCCAGTCGGCCAATATTGTTTTACGATATGTGAAAGTTAAAGCAGAAGAGAACGAGAGAGTAACGATGCAATTAGGAAATTTACACACATGTGGGGGAATCGAACAACTTAGTATTTTTCTGATAATTCCAGACTCGTAGATTTCAAATATGTTCTCAAAAATGTAAAAAACTGGGTATATTATGTAAAAAATGAATTTTAAAGTTAAGCTAAAATGACGTGACATCAAAACGCTCCGTGATTGTTGTGACGTCATAGTTATGATATCCAATATTTTCTTATTGCTTGTAAGCGAACACTATTTCACCAGATTTCAAGAAATAAAGCCTTAACTGCGATTGACTCCTGACACAAAGGTGTGATAAAATCACTAAAAATATATTTATATTATATATATATATATATATATATATATATATATATATATATAGTTATATATATAAAATGAAGAAGTAGCAGAGTCTCAAGGCCTCAAATATGAACTTGACACTTATGAAGAACTGATGCAATTAGAAATTTGTATAAAGAAATTAAAAATTCAAATGTAGATAACCTGCATATTCAAGAATAGATTTTTTTTTAAAATGGAACTTCGTCATATTAAAAATTAATTTTATTTTATAGTAATTCAAAATGCGTAGGATTAGAAGTAAAAGGCTTTTGGTAACTTTTTTAAATTTATATCTTGCTTCCACCCACAGTTGTTGACCCAATATCTACAAACCTGCTTAAAGATGCACAAGCAACTACCGTAAATTTCTAGCTGCTCACAATGTGCACAACAGTTGAATTATATTTGCTTCTTTGTATGAAGAAACTTACACTTCTGTGGGTCTTGAATGGTCATTAGATTGAATTCGTGTTGAGTCATGGATACCAGGAGAACTCCATGCAGCTTACCCAATTGATTCGGCTGGAAAACGAACCCATAACAAAGGAATTTCACCTTTATAGTATAAATTCCATGTTAACCTAAGGCATTTTTACTTGTTTAACATACAAAAAGAATTTAAAGAGTTCGTAGCACATAAGGTTGAATTCCAACTCGTATTTTATTTGAGTTTCAAGCATGTTCATTTCTCAGATATAATCTAGAAATATAAAGGCTCATTAAAAGTTAATATACTCGATTTTTACTTATGCACTAGTTAGTGTAAAAATAAAATACACGTTCCAGAAATATGTTTTATAAGTTTTCAAAAAAAAAAAAAAAAAATTCATATACGAATTTGTACATAATATTTTGTCTGTTAATCATAAAATCTGGGTGTAACCTATTAAGGTGAGGTGGGGTGAGTGTAATAGCAGGGAAATGTAATTAGGCCTTCTCTAATTTTTGTTTATTTTTTTAATTTTGTTCTACCTAAAATTTGAAAATTTGATTCTTGCGTATAAATAATTTTAGCCGTTTTTAAGATTCTAAGTTCAAAATGATTGTTATTTTGTTTTGTAAATTACACTTTTGCTTTCTTTTTGAATATAGCTGGGAATTTTTTATATTGTATAGCTAACAGAAACAAATCAGTATGATTGTAGTACAATCCTCTTTAGGCTATTTTTAACCCGGAATCCAATTCCATTGTAAAATCTTAATTTGAATCTCCATTAAATAAATAACTGTATAAAACAAAGGAAAATATTTATGTTACAAAAAGTTATACCTGTGGTAAGCATAATTGCAGAGACTGAAGCGATTACTGATTACATTTGCTCCATCCCCAAATTTTCATGTTTCTTTCACTTCAAATTTTTGCCTAGGCTTAATTCTTTTTCATTTGGTTTAGTTTGGAAAGCTACGATCTACTGCTTTGCTACACAAGGGCTAATGAAACTGGGGCCTAGTGTTTAAAAGCAGATTCTGATTTTTTTTCTGTATTCAATGTATACAGATATTTGCATGTTGTTTGTTTAGTAAAGCATAGAATATTACATCTTGTCAGCTTTGCTGTAACCCCACAGTATACTTTCACAACACTCTATATAAAATCACAATACAGGTTTATACTACTGCTAACTTGAAAGTCCAGTATGAATAAACATTATCTCAAAAGCAATTTTAATCTTCACATCAACACAACTTTTCACCCTACTATAATAAGTTGATTTTAAAACATGTTATTTGTTTGTAAGTATCAAAAGTAATCTATAAATATTTTGTGTATAAAAATATTACTTTTTATTTACTTGTTTTTTCAATCTTATGAGTAAATGTACTTATTAAAAAAATATGCATTTAACCAAATTCCCAACATGGTCTGCTAATACTTTTTTTTGTTATTTATGATCTGACACTTGCCCTAAAATAAGTATGCCAGCTTATGCACTAAAGGAAAGAATTCAAACTGCGACTAAATACTTAATATATCTGAGCACACAGCATTCACATGCATTTTTCTTCCACCAAAAAAAATAAATAAATAAATAAAAATAAAAATAAAAAGTATATAAATGAAATTCTGTGCAACTGAAGTGTGTCTAGGGTTAAAAAATAATCATATAAAAGATTGACTTTCATTTAAAATATTTAATGAAACAGCTCACAAAAATAAAAGCAAAATTTAAATATAAATATGAAAAATTTGGAGAAAAACAATACTACAATAATATTTACTTAAATATAAATAGCAAAAAGCTATATCTAAAACATATTCTAAATCTTAATTTTTAGGGGTATAGAAAGTTATCTTTTCTTTCATTCATATATTGAAGAGCTACAAATATATAATTCTTATTAAAATTCATATTAACATTTCTCTCAGCTTAAAACAAGAGAAAAAATTTAATCAATATAATCAGATGAAAAATATAGATGAATAAAAATGGTATAAAAAATATTTAATGTATAGAATTTAAATTAAATAAATAAATAATAGATTTTATGTACAATGTAAATATTTGAATAGAATCTAATACAAAAACACAATCACTAAAATGTAACTTTATAACATTAAATGATAATAAAAGATATTTTTGGGCCAACTGATAATTTTCCTTTATAATTAATAGATTTGACTAAAGCTACTGTTTTATTTTAATTAACTTCAATTTTACAAAACTTGAATGGGTCAAGATGGAGCATGAACAGAAAATTAAAAATACCAAAAATTAATACATTTATCATTTAGAAAACCTTTGCTAGATAATTATATAATTAAATACTTCCTATATTTTATCCCCAATTTCAACAGATATATCAAAATACAGATACTTATCTGTCTAATCTCATTTGAGAAAAAAAAATATCTATCTAGAAGTTGCAGCTCTAGCAAAAGTAGAGAACATCATAAGATATAAACCAAGGGTATATAAAAAGGTACTTCAGCAGTGGTACAAGAAATTATATACAAAAATAAGTTTCAAACTACCAAGATAGGATTTGATATCTATGATGAAAATGACATCTAGATAACTTGGACTTGTCATAGACTGAAGTCCCATATAGAAGAGAAAGGACTATGATTTTGCCTATTAAGTAAATAGCTCATTTTAGTTAATTAGCTCTTCTGTGGAATGAACTTTATTGGTACCAGAAAAATTTAAGTAGAAAGTCAAAGAAATTGTAACATTATCAGTTAAAGAAATATCTAACAAATATATGATAATATATGCTGGAAACAAAAACAATAAATATGAATCTATATATTTAACATGTAATAAATTAATATAGCAACACACATAATAAAATTCCAATAAAAAATAAATTGTTGACCAAATTATGAGAACTCTACAATATAATACTATGATTTAAATATTACAACAGATTACTAGAGCACTTATAACAATATATTTCTCTATACAAACCATTAAAACTAGTTTTCACAAAATATTTTTAACAGTATTTGATGTTATTGAAATTATACTACATAGTTTAAAAAGCAAACTGGTAGTTTATAATATATGAAAAAGGAAAATAATGACAAATTTTCTTTCACATGGATATAAAAAGGATAAAATGAATTCTTTAATAAATTTTAATAATAAATATATAGAAATTTTAACTTTATTATGTATTATTTGCAAGGGACTAACAGGAATGTCTGGGAAAGAGATCCATATATAAAGAAACATCTAGTACAGTGTAAACATTTAGGTTTATTACTTGTGCCCCAGGAGAAAATACATTTACAAACTTAGAATTAAATAAATTTTTAATTTCATTTAATAAATCAACTGTTGTAATTCTCCTTGTCTAAACTGGAGTGGATAATATTTAAAAATACATATTCACAAACTCAGTCACAATTATACTTTAAAAACTTTGTAACCTTCGAAATAGTTTTATTTTTATAATGATATTTAAGTTGAAAAACAAACAAATAATAGTTAATATATATATGCACTAAGTGGTTACTTTAATTGTCATAACATTGTAATCAACAAAACTTAGCAAATAAATATATGATACATAATGAAAAATATTGTGTTCATATGATTCAAACATCAATGTGTAAGTTCAACCTTGATGTTGAAACAAAAAGTGATAAACCTGAATATGTACTAGTAAGAGATCAACAGTTTTACTTGTTATCATAAACATACACTTCCAGTTAATATGGTTAACATTTGGTTGCATTTGTGGTCAAGACAAATTGTATAAAATGCTTATTTTTGTACAGATAACTGCGTAAAACTCAGTAATGAAGTGGGATCTTTCATTAGTCAAAAGTAAAATAGATAAAAAAAAATCTTACATTTTAAAATCTATACAAAAAAAAAAAAAAAAATTGTAGAGACATTTAACAGTTTACAAAAAGAAAAATAATCTTTAAGAAGAGGAGTGATTTTAAAAAATTATTCCCCATACCATTTACATCACTGAAAATAAACATTGCAAACTAAATTACAAATTATTAACTACTGATAACAAGAACAAATCAAAATAGTTACTTTGGACTACATAATGCTTTAATACATAACAAACCTTTTTTTTAACAAATTAAGTAGCCAAAAATAATACATAAACTAAGCTCATGAAAATTTAAAACCAAATATAGTCCTCACTATAATTTTTTTTTATCATAAAATACAACAGTTAACTAAACAAAATAAACAGGAATAAGTGTCATCAATGTCATATAAAAATTTGTTATATAAATTTCTTTACATAGTGTTCCACTTTCAATTCAAATATGAACATTTTTTTACTATATTACAGTTAAAGGGTATTACATTGTGAAATTGACAAAAATTAGAGATACTGAAGTGGCTTTAAAGATAAACTGCCAATGATGCAGGAAAACAAGTCTATTGAGATACTTTATAAAAAAAATTTGAAATCTATGGGAATGAAAAAAATTATGAATATATGTATGGCAAACTATGAAATAGCAATCACAATGTAATATCTATTGTACTTTTAAATTATTTTTATGATACATTAACTTGAATATCTTGTTTTCCTGAAGTAATCATACTAGAGTCAAAAACATCTGTGATATAAATAACTTCCTAAAGAATGTAGGATAATTATAACATATCATTATCCTAATCAACAGAAAACAACAACATTATAAAATTTATGTAATGATAATGTGTGAAAGCATGGCTTGATACCTTTGTTATGTATTGCATAATAAATATTTAAAAAATAAGTACTTTAATTTAAAATTGTAATTTTATAATATTCATATTCAAACAATTCTGGCTAAGATAGTCTTTAAAGGCACATTAAAGTACTGCTGGACAGTCTGAATCTTTCATATTATGACCATCAGTATCAACAGAATCACTTCTTTCAGAACTTTTCTTAGATAACAGGAATGTGTAAACATCTCGATCAACATTACTGCAAGTATTAGAAACCAGTCTGTTGAATTCAGCAGCTCTATCTGCATAAACATGGTGTCCTGCACCATCAATTACCTAATATACAAAAATAAATAAATACTGATAAATAATAATTTATTAATACTCATATTAAGAATGAATTTTAAGATAAAATTTACTTAGATTCACAAAAGTTATATTTTGCCTTCTAAATGCTACCATTCAAGCATCAATCAAATTGCCTATAGATTAAAGATAGAAATCTTTAAGGAAATTGACATTTCTTAGGAAAAAAATACTTTTATTGAAGAAAGTATAATGTTTCTATAATTTATACCTTATACCCTACATACTCTATTCTTAAATCTCTCTAAAACACACACGTACATATAAAGTTTGTGTATGTGTGAGTACAGCATGAAAATTATGACCCATTAGCTTATAAAACCATATTGAAATTTTGCTTCAGTTCAAGTTAACAGGCTCAAAACAATATAGATGTTTGAACATGTATTAGTTAATTTAACACAGGATGATATAGCACATAAAAAGAGTATTGTTTAAGTAATTTTTTCTCAAAACTCCAGAATTGTAGAATAGTTTAGACATAAAATGAAAATGCCAGATGTTACTTCACACAGATGGCAGATTTAAGGGATTTTGCATGTTAAGTGGTTCAGAGAGAAATTATTGGCCTTAGAACGAAGTATTAGTTGGGGTAAAGTATAATACATTTGTTACAGGTTTTAGAGGTGTGACTTCTCTTAAAAACCATTTAAAACTTCTTTAATCTTATTTTATGAAGAAAACATAATTCATAGCAAATACTTCATTTTTTTATAATCCTTTATTATATTGTTTTAAAAGCAGCATCTAATTATAAGTAATTGTAATTATTTTAATTTCTTAACTAATAAAATTAAGGGGATAATAATTTAAATTTAATCTTAATATCATTAACCTTTTACCCTGCAGTCATTATACTGTGAAGCTACATGTTAAATAATTATTTTCTCATATTTTTAGACATAAATCATTTTTAAATTTTTTTTTCTATTTTCAGCATTTTAAACAAGCAAGAAATGACAGCATTACACTTTCTTATTTGAAATATACAAAATAAAACTTGGTTTGATTGGAAAAGTCAAAAATTCAAATTTTCTAATTTATTACCCACAAATAAAATTGTGTGCCAAAATAACACTTTTAAATTATTTGACTATTTAATTGTTAAACTATTTTAATTGTAACTAGTCATAATTTTCCCCAATACAAATAACTTTCTTGAAAAAATGTAAGGGGAAGGTGGATACTTTTAGAATTCTTTCCCCAAAAGAATAATGTTTTCCTTATATTTCACATTTATAAAGTATTTTCCTTAAATCTTCGTTAATTTTTAATAATGTATATCAAATGGTTAAATATTATATCATCCATTCATTTCTTCCAGAAGTTTTAAACAAAGCCATAAATTTTATTGATAGTTACTATAGTTTTGATGTATAAAAAGTTTTATAAATTAATAAATATCTGAATTCTTTGAATTTTCCTTTTCTCTCAATTGAATGACAGCATGTAACTTATCATTTATGCACAATGTTGGAATGAGCTGTGTTATGGGTTGTTACATAAAAGGTTAATGGGTTTAGGTTTGGTTTGGTTTGGTTTGGAGTGCTACGGTCTACTTTTTGCAACACGAGGGCTAATGAGACCGGGACCTACTGCTTAAAGCCGATTCCGAACGGCTACGAACATCCATGCCACAATGGGACTCGAACCCACGAACTCCGGTACCGAAGGCCAGCACCCTAACCAATCGGCCATCGTTCGGCGTTAATGGGTTTAAAGTGAACAAGAAATACAATTTAGTTTTCTGTTTTTTAGTTTTTAAATAAAAATTATTAATGAGAAACAATACAATAACACTCACTTGCCAGCCTGAATTTATATTACTTTTAGGTTAATCAGAAAATCTCCATTTCTTGATATAAATTCTTTATTTGATGGATATTTACTTTTTTTTTCATTGGAATAATTAATTTTCTGAGCTACAGTATTATATGATAAACATGCCATGCCAGAGTGACAGAAAATAACATAATAAGCATAAAACTTTAAATTATTACAGATTAAATTATTCTTTAGAAACAGAAAAGATAAGGCAAATTATGTGTATTTGTGTATGTTTAGCCTTATAGCACTAAAATTAGTATTTGTGAAAATATAATGTCTTAAAAAATTTAGTCTTAAATGTTTGATAAAATCACCAAGAAAATTCCTTTGAAGCACACTGAAATAAGAATTTATGATTTTCTGATACTGGACTAAAAGATGAATAATTTATAGATTGACAATCACAGAGATAAGGAAAATATGCTTATACTCAAATGCAGTTTGCTAAAAAATAATTCTCAGAGTATATGAGCAAAAGTATACAATGAATGATGAATCAAATTCAAGTATACAATGAATGAAAAGCACTAACATTTTGCTCTTGAAACAGTCTTTTTTTACTGCTTCAAAATTATATACATAATATTTAAAAACACTATTATATGAAATTTATAAAAATCTTACTTTTACTTCTACAGCTGAATTTTGACGTAAAGAAGCTGCCTGAACTCCAGATGAACTGTCAACCCATGATCTGGATCCATATATAAAAGTGATTGATATATCTTGTCTAATTTCAACTATTCTGTTAAGCATTGGTCTTTTTGCCCAACCAAACTGAGCAGTCATAGCTTTGAAGGCTGCTTCTCCACTAAACAGTAAATAACAAACTAAATAATCAAATTTCCCTTTACATACTTTTATGCACTTCATTTATAAGAAAATTAATATTCAAACAAATATAATGTTAAGTAATAATAGAGATAGGGGAATAAATGAATCTATACAAACTAAAATTTAAATATAGCAAGCAAGTCTAAATACATCCATTTCTAATAAAATTCAGTTATACAATAATTAGAGCATACCAATTCTTTTTAAAGTTTGTTCATAAAGTTTTTCTTAACCTTTTTATGCACAATAATACCAAGTATGTTCTTTACCCTTTCATTCTTGAAATTAGTTTAAATAGAAAGATGGTAATATTTAAAACCAAAATTAAAATATTACTGAAAGCATAAATATTACTGTAATGTTTTTTTTTTTTTTTTTTTTTAATCTTCAGTAATTGGGTATTTTCCAGAAAATTAAAATTATTTAACAAATAGACTATACTATTTTAACATTAAGAAGTACACAGTTTATCCATTTTTCACTAAAAGTTTTAATACATAAAAGTCAGAAAATTAACCTTTCCAATTAATTAAAACATTTTCTGTTTTAACTGTATTTTTGTACATTACTAAGATATTAAAATAATATATTCTATAACAGCTTTACTGTAATGTTTTTATGAATAGAAGTTTGAAATATTTTGTTTCAAATTCAAATTGGCAACAAATACTTTTTAATCCATGGATTAATACTGAAATAAAAGCTATTTACTACAAAAGTGCAGTTTTCAAACACCTTTATATGCTAAAGGAAAATCAATTTTTAAAGAAAATAAAATTAAAGAAATAAAACATTGTGTGTTTACTGATTTTGAGATCATTACTGTTAAAAAATGTCAATACATTTTATACTTCATTTTTAGAAAATATAATTTTTTTTTTTTTGTGTTAATTTACCTCTCTGATATAAAATTGGCAAATCTAATAATTTTATAGTTATTTTTAACAAAAGCAAACTTTTTTTAGGCTTAAAAACATTGTTTGTAAATTTAAAGCTTTCTTATATTAATATTCTTATATATCAATTTAGTTACAACAGATCACAAAATAGTTGTGTTTTACTTCTTCAAACAATTTAAAATTACAAAAATTAAAAAAATTGTTTAAAACTCAAAACTTTTTTATAAAATAGGAACAATTTGCTGGACTAACAGCTTCTTGATTAACCCAATATCAAAATAAAGGTTTAAGTAAAACAGAGTTCAATAATATGGTTCTGATAAAATTACATTAATTTGCTAGTTTAAAGAGTTTTACATTGAAAATTACAAACAGTTTTGCTTAATATTTTGTCCTATAACCAGTTATCATTTTTCACAGCATTTTATAAATGTGCACATTAAAAAAGAAAAACTGTGGACATTTATAAAAGGCAAAACATAAATTTTTAAATTCATAAATCAAAATTGAAATGAGCTGCTTTATCCAAATCAAACTTATAACAGTTTTCATATTTTATGACAAGCCCTTTGTTATAATATATTAAAACTGTTATCTGAGGACAATTGTGATAAATTAATTTATATCAGTCATATAAGTATTGAACCATGTATATAATGACATGAAAACTAGTAATATTATTTAAAATTAAATTACTGATACAATGATCTATAAATACATTAATTAGGGATAAAATGGGATTTTGCTGGATACCAGATAAAAAATGACTTAGGACTGACATGAGCAAACTATGTGTTCCAGCCCATTAAAAATTACATTTACATAATTTAATAAATTACAATAAAGAAATAATTATTCAAATTCAAGTGTACTGCTAATCACTTTTCATTCTTGTTTAATTGTACACATAATGGAGGTTTCATTTCAAAATAGAAAGCATGAATATGCAGAAATTTTTTCCCTCATCATTACCTAAAATTAACAGAATCCAATACAGATAAAGGATAATTCGCATCCTTAAAATGTAAGAATGAAACTTGGATTAAATGAGTCAAATCTCCTTTCTATAAATAGAAATTATCTCAATATTTACTAACTCCTCTAAAAACATTTATGAAAATATTCAATAAAACAAATGTTTCCTTTTATACTTCCTAGCTTGGATCACTGAAGATTGTTTTCATGGGTTCATTAGATTAAGTAATTTATAAATATGATAAATACTTTTTTATAAATTACAATTTTTAAAAAGTATTTTATTATTTTACAAAATAATTTTATTTTATGTACATCTTGACCATAAACTGATTGTAGATTTGGTTTGGTTTGGAGCGATACGGTCTACTGTTTTGCACATGAGAGCTAATGAGACCCGGGCCTACAGTTTAAAGCTGATTCCAAACGAAACAGATTGTAGGAAATCCTTTAATATGATATAGTCACAATTCAATTACGTTCCAGTTCTTTTGATAAAGGGAAAACTGAAATGTTTTTCCAATTCAACCTTATCTATACTATATTCAACAACAGTCCTATTACCTTTATTTCTAAATTTTTAATAATAATATTTTTAATAATAATAATTTAATTCAAAATCTCTTTGGAAATGTGTTAGGAAATAGAAAAGAATCTTTGCTTTTCCTCTATAATTAGATGTAAAAATTATAGAGTATCAATGAGCATGTGTGCCTTGAAAAGAGAGAAGTATGTTTTTCTTTCAAAGATTTCTAGTCTGAAAGTTCTTTGAAACTGAATCAAACAAACAAACAAACAAAAAAAAAAGATCCTTGTAAGTTTGTAGTTCATACTGCAAAGTGACTGATTACATGAAATTAAAGTAATAATTTACAGAAGGATAATAAATTAGATCATAATAAAGATATAGCTGGTTTGTTAAGTACTGGAACAGCAATGCTATTCACTTTGGGACATCACCCTATGTTGGGCGATAGTTTCAGATACTATGCTTGGAATGATACTACACAGTGAAGAATTATTAAAACTTTGTTGCTGATGTTTTAATTTTTTTACAAAATATTTTATAATAAATGCTGAAATTAAAAATTATTTATTATCTTTTCACATTTACTTCACTATTCTGTATTTACATATTAAGAAAATATTTTTGAACAACAAACATACGTATATATTTGAATGTAAATTGTATAAAATCTTTTGTTAAAAAAAACTGGGTAGTTTTTTATAGATTGTGATTTTACTTAATTAAAATCCTATGAAAAAACATCTGCTAAACAACCAAATGTGTCTGCCTGCAATGTATTAATATTATACTTTTTTAGAATAATATGCCTCCTGATCAGAGTTTAGTTACTAAGTTTTCACTCTGGATATCCATGTCAGAAATCTGACTTGACAGTTGGATATCTGGTTTTTTCAGAAGATATCAAGAAGGGAATGCCAATTCTTTAAGAACTGGCTGGATACCAGATATTCACTAGATATCAGTTCTATGCCTAGTATAAAAAATACCTTTATGAAATGATATTGAGTATAATCTACTAGTATTTATATATACACATGATAAATAGAATGTTAAGCACAAACCAAAGTCACAATGAGGTTCTTAGTTAACATGATACAAAATCTCAGTGGTAGATGACTGGAAATTAAACATGCAAGCTTGAAAGTTATTAATTAGGTTACTTAAATAAGATACATACACTTCTATGATGTAGTAAACAAGAACTGGAGATGTGAAACTAATAAAAAATTTTTAGGAAAAGGTCTTATCATAAAAAAATCCTTATTAATATCTAAAGCTCCAGTTTGATTTTTTTTTTTTTTTTTTTTAAATACACAAAATTAGCTGAGTTTATTTTATAAGAAATTCTAATTGCAAAAAAATAAATATTAAATAATAAGTGGTATAAGTAAACATAACATATTAGAAAATTAGGCAAGATAGTCAACAATACAGTTATATGTTACAGAAATAATCCATCAACTGATGATGTGCTGAACTTACAAAATAACTTCCTAAAGTACATTCTTAATATGATAAATTTTCAATAGAAATATGTGATTTAATACCTTGGTACTTGAGCATTGCAGTGATAAATGTAGTCAGAAATTTCAGATGGATTCTCTACAAGGTGCTCAAATTTTCCCAGTATGTCAGGCCTGAAACGCTGTACTAGACCAGGACCTATATATATATATATATATATATATTAGAATAAATATAAGATTTTTAATCATTGCAGTTGGTCAGAAAGAAAAGTATATCCACTCTATTGAACACATCTATCTTTAGAAAAAAAAAGTTAAGAAATGATAGAAATTAAATATGATGCCCAAGTACAATTTTGCATCACTTGAAAAGCTGCTTATCTAATATCTGCTGATTACTGAATACCTTCATGAAATAAACTAATCTCATTCAGATTTATGAAATTTCCAATTTAGTAATATTCAAGTATCAAAGAAAAAAACAAATGACATGACTAGAAACTTAAAACACATACCCCAAGGTCCAGCAGCTCTTAGTCCAGCCAATGGATTAAAAGGTCTTAACATTGATGCAATGATTTTTGCCCAAAAGGGTATTTGTATTCTCTTTACAGCTGTCAAATCTTGTTCAGGAAAACCCCAAGGATCAGCCAAAATCAAGTGTTTGACTCTGTCAGGATATTTAATAGCATATGAAGCTGCAAGAAAACCACCCATACTATGGCCTAGCAAAATAAACTTGTCTAACTTGGCTTGTTTTCTCCATTGTTCTATACCTAAGGAAGAAAATAAAATACTCTAAATTTTAAAGAGGCATTAAAAAGGATGAAAAATATTTGCATTAAAAATCTTATTCCTTTAACTCTATAAATTTAAACCATGATTACATACATACATATACACAGTTAAAAATTAGGTAATTAAAAATATAATGAAAACAGGCAATGTCCTTTTGAACAGTAATGAATTTAAAAATTCTGAAAGCCACCCCCCCCCAAAAAAAATAAATAAATAAATAAAATAATGGGGAGGTTAAATATTCCCTTTGAAAATATTATGAATAATTATTTTATTTGTACAATAGACAGAAAAAATAAGGACATTAGACTGGGCAGACAAATGACCCAAATATAATGCAAACCAGATAGAAATTTGTTTTTGTATCAACATGAGCTATTTATTAGTTTCATTTTAAGTAATAAAAATTTCTGCATTGATAAATGTGTATTACAGTAAGATTTCAACAAGTGTTCATGTTTATTAATCAAAATAAAAATTTTATTTTAATTATGTATGTGTAGTGGCCAAGAGAATTTAATTGTAAAATACTCTGTTTATTTTTTAACACAAAAAAGTCAGTTTCTTTAATTTCAACTGCAGTAATTGATAAGAGATAAAGAGTCATTAATATTTATTCCATCTAAAAATGAATAGCAACTTTAAGGTCCTATCTAAATCAGTGTTTTTTAATTATTTTTGGTTGTTGCAGCCCACTAAAAATGCCTGAATTTATTTGCAGCACACTTAAAAAAGTAACATCAAATAAAAATGCTGGGGAAGTAAATTTGAAAAGTTATTTTAAGAAGTTGTGGAGACAATTTCAAATATTATGAAAGATGGACCACATCATGTAATTAACTCAGAAAGATCCAAAAGTGTTTTTTTATAAACTCAAAATTTACAACTTTCATTGCAGATGATATTTTATTTTCCTTTACTGCCATTTTTAGAATTTTTACAGATTCAGAACAGCAAAAATCAAGAGTCTTACTTCAACTCCTTTTTATATCAGTGACATACAACCCTTTCTTGAATTAAAACACTAAGCAGAAAATAAGCACAGCATGCACACAGAGAATGAAAATCCTAATCAAAGATTTTGAAGATCATTGTTTAGTTATTAAGATGAAAGCAAAACTCGTAGTGTAGACAGAAGAAGCGATTCATGTTGTCAGAGACAAAGGAGGAATAACACACTTGAAATAGATTTAAGATTGAAGACGAAAATGACAGACAGTAAATAGAAACCATCATACTACTGATACAATACCAAATGACAAGGCTGATATTTAAGAGAAGTGACTATGCAAAATATTAAAAAATGCAGTATAATAAATAGGAAATCATTTTTAATCAAGGTAATCTCGAAGGATAATCTTATTACTCATATTAATATTTAAAAAAAAGAAAAATTAACCCTCCAAGTCCGATTAATAAAATTTAATTTGTAAGGAGTTTTGCAGTAAGATATTTTATTGCACTTTATATTTTAACCTTTAAAGCTTAAAATGCTTCTTTGTACAGATATAGTAATGCTAATGAAATTAGAAAGTTCTGCTAATTGATACCTAAAATAAGTATATGCATACTGTAATTCTTTGACCACACATACACAATCTGTTGGTATGATAATAAATCTTCATTATTTGAAGTTATTTGAAGCAAGTAGTACAAGAAATTTTTAAAAGAACTTCATAACAAGACTCCTTCCTCACTTTACAATTATAAACTATTTTAGATTATCGTAATATAAGAAACTTAAATATATTATACAAGTTGCATATTTCAGCATGAAAGTTAAACCACATAACAGCTGTTAGTTAACAGCTTGATCATTGAAAGTCACAAGTTGGAATATTTACAATAAAATTAAATAATTGTTCTATTCAGAAAAAAAAACCTTCAAAAGAAATAATGAGCCCTGTCTAAATACTAGAATTGTGAACATAATAAAATCAAAATAAAATATTGCTTACAAATAGTAAAAAACAAAATTCTCTAAAAGTTAAAATTAAGATATTATATAATAGGTAATGGCTAATTATGTCCCATGATCATTTCAAAATATTCATAGCAAAAATATGGCAGTTTATATTTTAAAGATCTGCAATTTATTTTATATTGTATACAAGATAGAATAAGTGCCAAATATTTTTACAAAAGAATTTACTTTTTTCAGTTAAAAATTAGTAGAATTGAATATATTTAATGCATTTCTAGAAATATTCAAGACAACATAATAAAGTCTAGAAAATATAAAAAAGAAACAAATAATAAAAATGGTAAAAATAATTCACTTTCAACAAACTGCTGTTCTACTAATTGTGGCTCTTTACTAAATTGAGGTCGAGAACTGCGTCCAAAGCCAAGTAAATCAAGAGCATACACAGTCCTATTTTCACTCAGTTGATCCAAGTTTAAGATCCATAAACCAATTCCAGAAGCAAACCCATGAAGCAAGACAAGAGGCTCAGAATTGCATTTGTTTTCATTATTGATAATTAATGTTCGGATATTGTATTCTTCTTCCCTATCTTCAAAAGGTGGTATTTTGAAGAACACCAATTCCATTGGTTTTTGAACATCTAAAAGGAATGAATCCAATTAGTGAAATATATAAAAAATTATGAAAAATATTTAAATCAATTCCAAATGTCCTTCTAGACATTTTTAAATCATTCTCTTAAGCAGAAGTAAAAATATTATACAAAATTGTTAGGGTAGAATAAAAGAAAGGGTTTTATGGAGGGTTGGAGATAAATAAAAAAATCAGTTTATATCATCCTATTCATTAGAAAATTGCCATTCATTAAATACTTCTAAAGACTTATTTTTCATTACAACAGGCACTATACTAAATAGATTGGCATCTTAAAATGAGTATATAATGATCAAATCGAAGAATTGGAAAAATTTATGTCATAAAGTTCAGAGATTTTACTACAGATTAAATAATTTTACACATAAAATGTTTTTATATTTTGTTGCAATGCTTAGATTTTTCATTTTTATTCATTCTACAAAACTCTCATAGATGTTTTGATAGGCCTCACTCTTAGTCATTTGTTGGTTAAGTTTAAAATATGACAAAATAAAACTGTATACAAATGAATATTAAATAATATTTAGATATCTAAAAATGTATTAGGAAGTATATATATATATATATATATATATATATATATATATATATATATATATATATATATATATATATATATATATAGTAATGCTTCAATTTAGTTGCCTGGAACTGCTATAAAATTTTGCTTTCATTTTACATATTTGTTTTATTTTTTTTTAATATTAGTGCAGTAATGAATAAGTTTAATATCTTGGGGTTGATTCTAAGAGGTTACAAACATTTTAAAATAAAACAGCAGTTGAAAGATAGACCTAAATTTAGCTTTAGAAACCACTACCACATCACATATAACTACAGAAAACATTAACAAAACTGTAACTTAAAATATACTTATTGCTTCTTGTTAAAGTTTATAGTTTATAGTTTGAACATGTATGCATGTATAAATATGAACTTAAAATAAACTTATAAATTAGGTTACATATAAAAAAAAAGTTATTGGATAAAGTATTTGCAAGTCAGATACCATAAAATAATTATATTCACCTTATTCTCTTCTATGAAGAGTTTTATTTTTGAATGAATATACTATTTCACTACCAAAATACCTTATTTACATATTTTTTTATAAAATTCTTTAAAATTATTGTCAGAAAGCAGTAGAAAGCAAAGATGATACATATCTATATATATTTTTATAACAATAATAATAACTTTTAAAGCATTCTCTTTGACAACAGATGGCACCACAAGACATATCAATCTGTGATAACCACAACCAGTTTTATCAAGTTATACTAAATAAGACACCTTGTGGGCCAAAAGACATGAGTTCTAGAGCAGAATGTGGTAAAAAAGAAATATAGTAAAGTTAAATGTTGGAAAGCTAATAAAAAAAATAACAATATGGTTACCCCTTAACCTTGAAATATATTGTGAAAAAAAAAAAAAAGATTTTGCAGTGTCACTTGTCTTTTTTAATATATACAAATGTATATAATTGGGACTAGTTTTCCTGCTAATAAAAGCAAATATTCATATGGTAAAATATGCATGTATTGATTCCTAAAACAATAAATATTGAAATGTCATAAAATTATGAAAATGAAATTTTGTTTTTTATTAACTAAAATATCATAATTCTGTAAGTGAAAGAAATTTTTTAAGCAAATTACAAACTTTCTTTAAAAAATATACAAAAAGGGTTTATTATGAAAAAAATTTTTTTGGAAAGTTCTGTCATGAAGTTAATTTATTAGCTCTATTATAAAAAAAAAAATTCTTTCAAAACATGTAAAAATTTGGATTACATATTAAACGTAAAAGTTTTAAGTTATTAAACAGTGATCTTTAATCAAATACCTCATTTCAGAGAGCACCTTAAATATGTTTAAATAATTATAAAATTTTAAATATGGCAGTTTTTAATCATTTTATGTTAATGATTTAAAATGAAACTTTAAACCTAAACGAATATTTTACAATGAGAAAAATTATCTACTCTTAGTGATATTATGGGATTTAAGAAATTTTTCTTTAAAACTTATATTTTAAATATATTTTTTAAAATAAAATGCAATAATATAAATAATATAAATTCAATATTATTATCAATATTATATAAATTCAATATTATTACACTCTGCTTAGTAGTACTACATTATAGGAATGCTTTTATACAGCTCCATAATCTTTTGCGAGAGGATTTTCCTTTAAATAAATAGATAAATAAAAATGCTGAATGATGATTAAGGGCATAAAAATATACTATAATGCAATACAACTATTTTTTTTTTATCAAAAAGAATATTTTATACATAAACAAGAAAAAATTATATTAGTTGAAAAAATGCATACATGATAAGAGCTTTTTCTCTGCTTGTTCCAAAACACCAGCAGTTGTTGGGCACCATCTGAACCATGCCGTAAACCAACTAAGAAAAGATTTATGGAATATGAATAGATAAGAAATGCCAGAAAAGCTAGTAGCTGTAAGTAATGTACGCCACAACCTGAAGGAAAAAAAACACTCAACATATACCAAATTTATTTTCCACAAAAGAAAGTATATAAATTATTTAAAATTAACATTTTTATGTATTTAAACCATACATAAATTGAATAAATTATGCAGAATGTTTCATATTAACTAATATTTTTAATTACTATAGCTATATATACAAAATACAAAAATATCAATAACATATATAAGTATATACAGTATTTACAAAAAAGTATAGAATCTGACAACTACAATAAAACTATAATGACTTTTTGAAATTTTTAAATTACTAATAATTTTGAATTTAAATTCTCATTCTTGTAATATTTCAAAATAATTAAGATAATACATGGTAACTACAAATCTATGAAAAAAAGAATTTTTCTCTGAGATGTGACAAGTTTTGATATAGTTAAGACTATATCCATATAAAGGAGATTGTAATTGTTGCAGACATATACATATAAGTAAAAAAATATAATTTTAGTTATATATTGATAAAAAAAATTTTCCTCTGGATGCACCTAATGATTTTATCACTTTTTCAACTAGAGTAGTCAATGTTCCACATACGAAAGCATGTTTCTTTTCTAATTGCCATAGATTTACTGGCAATTTCTTGCCAATGTAGTCTACATTTGCAAATATGTAAATGCGCATAAAAGTGATGATTTCTTTTAACTTTGAATAAATATCTAAATTTAACTTACATAATGAATATTTAAAAAAATTACATTATATTACATCAAAATTAAAATAAATGACTTAACCTTAAAATGATAATATTCTTTAAAACTGTTTAATCTAATGTAAAACTACTTATTTTTAATTTGAAATAAATTTCAAAAGCAGTTTTCATTGAAGTTTTAGTTGTATAACTAAAACTTCAATGAAAACTACTTTTGAAATAGAATTTGAAATAACTATCTTGAAAAAATTCCCCAAGTTGATAAAATTTGGAAAATTTCCATATCTTTGCAGAATTTTGAAAAATACACGCCCTGATTTCTTAGTTTTCCCTGGTGCCATTCTGTAATAAATGTTAGACAGTTTAACCCTTTGTATCACTGTTTAGTAGATCTGCAACTAATCCAAAAATTGATTATCTTTTATACTATCAATTATACATAAATAAGTTTAAAAATATGGTTTTGTTGATTGTTAATATCCTGTAACTATTTAATTAATTTATATATAGCATTCCAATCAAATGGTGATATGTTTAATTTCCATGTCAAAGTTTCATTTAGCATTTGATCAGATGTAAATGATTAATATTGCCATAAACTTTAAATTTTATTTTTATTAGCTAAAAAAAAGTGCAGAAGATAAAAGTATATATCATAAACATAGCATCAAATTCTTTATATAATGACAATTTTTATGCAACATAATTTAGAATATTTATAAGAAATGAATACATAAGAATTTATAAGAATATGTATTTTTTATTTGTAGAAAATATACTTTTTGGTCAATAAATTTGTTTTAAATTTCTAAAATCCTCTTTACTTGTTTAAAATAATGTACTCTCACAATTGTGAATTTTTTTTTTAATTCCGGTTAATTTTGATTTAAAGGGCTAAAGAAATCAGAGGAGATAAAATTTAGGCAGTATAACATTTTCAACATTCAGGGTTCCCACTGTTTTTCTAGGACAAAAATTAAGGACTTTTTAAAGACTTTCTAAGGACCAAAGTAACATTTTATAAGGACCTACTTGAAATACACAGCATAACGACATAAACTCTATTTCCTGAGGAACCTATTTTAATTATTATGATCCAAACAAGGAAAGTTCTACCAGACGTTTCCTGGGAAAGAAGAAAGTCTTAGACTTTTCTATTACATTCAATGCAAGAAAAATTAAACTTCCATAAGTAACTGAAATATCTACAACACCCCTCCCCCAACCTCCATGCTTTGCTTAGTTAAAATCTGCATGACTGTTAGCTATTAGGAAAGGGCAGCTGACTTTAAACCTTTTCAGTATGCGAAAGATTATTTATTGGTCAAATAGTAACTAACTAAAAAAAACTGTCCCATAAGAAAACTGATCGGAAATCACGTGACGACGGTGGATTGGTTGTTGGAGAAATGGATCACATTCCAATTTAAAAATTAAGGAGTTTTTAAGGGCTCTTAATAATAAAAGCTAAAATTAAGGAGTTCTTAAGGACTTTTAAGGACCGTGGGAACCCTGATATTGTCTTATTTTGGAACAAAGAGAAATGAATGAGGAGATATAAATTGACCTCTCAAAGATAAAATCATCATACTTGAGGATGTGCTAAACTAATTTTATATAACTTAGCATAGCCAATGTTATCTTTGCTTAAAATTAATGAGCATTCTCTAATTAAGTATGAGTCTGTGTCCAATGCAAATGTTCTGAAATTTACCTATAATATACTTATAGTGAAATGAAATTTTTTTTATTGTTTGTGATAATTTTGTTCAGATGCATGAAAATTTTTGAATTTACAACATAACATAGCATATAATCTACAAAATCTGTTTCATGGAAAAAGAAAAACACTAAATACAATAAACATACCAGAATAGAGCATATATATGTCAAAAAATATTATTATAAAAGTCATTTAGAATGGCAATGAACATTGATCTGGATGTGCATGATAGCTTTAAACAAATTGTACTTAAAATTGTATAATAGTTAATAACTGCAGTTTTACATATATGAATAATCAATTCTAACTGAACATATTTTCTAAAACTTAACTTGGTTACTAAACGAAATAAATTAAAAGACTAGATGTAATAGACCACAGGAAACATTTCAGTACTGCACTATATTTAAGTTGTCACACACACTGGATGGGAACTGGGGAAAAAAATTTTTGGACGGGATGTTCACAAGCAACAAATAAGAGAAAAACTATTATCAATCTAAAATTGCGTACGTTTAGGAGCTTTAATTCAAA
This sequence comes from Pardosa pseudoannulata, assembly GCA_032207245.1. Taxonomy (NCBI): domain Eukaryota; kingdom Metazoa; phylum Arthropoda; class Arachnida; order Araneae; family Lycosidae; genus Pardosa; species Pardosa pseudoannulata. Next base: position 123,917,642 of record CM063503.1, on the reverse strand, counting down.
AAAGTAGTAAGTGCCTATATCAATAGAACAAAAACATAAATATTTATTTCATTGGCACAGCACTGCATATTTCGTGCTTATGAAAATAAATGCATATTAAACAATAATGGTAGATACTGATTATGGAATCGTTCCTTTAGTTTTTGGCTGGAAGGAATAACATTAAAAATTAAACTTACTTTCTTCTAGTATTTACTTCCATTTCCCGGCTGTTCGATTTAAATTTGGTGGCTCTAAATACATACTTAATTCTCTTTAATATAAATATGCGAAAACCGTTTGCCAGTTTGATGATATTTATTACGATTATCTCACGATAACGTATAATGACACTGCAATAGTTTAAGGTTTTCGTTCTTATCCTCAAAACCTATGATGCAACACATTTTATGTTTTTGTTATATAACAACTTATGAAACAAAGTGTAGTCATTATATATCCGAAATATCTTTTAAAAATTCAGAACATCATTGGATGAGAGAACACATGATGTCACTACGACCCGCTCGACTTTTACTTCCTTCTTTTAAAAACTTTTCTTTTTTACTTTACAGTCATAAGTCCAATCATATAATAATTGATAAAAAGTCAAATTTTTGAAGACTACAAATTTTTTACAGAAACTTTTTTTCTTTCTTGTGTAGAAAAAATTATCCATTATAAAACATATATTTTCTTCAAAATCTATATCTAAAGCTCAAATCGATTTAATGATAAATTATAAAATAACTTCTATAAGTACTTATTGTCACATTAATCAACTGTGACATGGAATCAAATCCTATAAAATAAATCACCTTGTATTTTTGATTCAGTCTTATAGTAACTGTTGTTACACAGGACCAAAACTAGGTTGTTTGGCATCCTTGGTATAAAACTAGTTAGCGTCCCTACCGCTAAATATAGTAAAAAATATATGTTTAACCTCTGTAGCATATATTTAGAATTTAATTTCAACTCACAAAATAAAAATGACTAATTTTTATGCATTATATAAAGAGATAAGGCATTTATAACTTTACTTTCCTAGATTTAGCTTTCATGAATAAATTAATGATTTCATCATTCAAGCTATTTGCGAATTGTTTTTCAGTGTACAGTTTGGACATATTCCCTTTCTTGTAGCAATAAGGAGCATAGTTATGATTTTATGACTTTCAGATAGCTAAAAGAATGTTCACATTAAGCTATCGTTATAAGTAGGCATAGAAAGTTTCTTAAAACAGTTACTAAATTTACATCACACACACACACATATATGTGTGTAATACATCAAAATTATTACACTTTAATACATCTTTAAAGTTCTCCTCTTTCCCATTCTAATTCCTTCAAATCTATTTTCCTAGCCACAACATATCTTATCCAAAGGAATATCCGCGACTCAAAATTCTTCATACCCGTTTCCCAATGCTTTCTCTGCAACAAATGCAATTTTTCTGCGCACTTTCCATATTTTCCAACTGTATCAATAAAATAGCTCACTCCTACTATGATCTAAGATCTTGTCTGACTGTTAATAACTCTGAGTAAGCAGCTCTCTCGTGAAGATTTTGTCTTCCGCGTCTCGATTTAGAGCCCAACTCTGTAATAGCAAAGTGTTCTTTGTGGTCATTCTGTCTTCTGCCTTTGAAAGAGTAACATGTCCCTTTCGTAGCCCAATAAAAGTTTAAGTTTCGTTACCAACTCTGTGTGTTCCTTTTAATGGAATGGCGCGACTGTATATTCTTCAATAAGCTAGTTGCCTAGGATTCTTCTTGCCTAGTAATCCAGGGCAAGTAAAAACCAAAGAGCTTAAATCGATGAGACTGAATTAATTTTCTTCGTGTTACACACATACACACACTATATATTGATATTTTCCACTTCTAAATGACTTCATGGAAATTAGAATTAGTAAAGTACTGTAGTGCCAGATCTATAACCATTTTGGTCCACTCAGATAATTTGTATTTAGAAGATCATAGCCAATAAAAAAAAAAAAATTGAAGTCAACAGCAGCTAAGTTAGAGTCTCTAGGAAGATCCGTCAGGAAAGTATGACTGATGTCAGACTTCCAACATCGCAAGACTATCCATCTTCCAGATTGTAAGTGTTTAAATATTTGATTAGTACATTGGATATTTTGATGAGCTGTGTACTATTATTGTGTAGTATTACTTAAAATTAATAACAGTCTCTTAACCCAATGTTCTGAGAGCCTACAGACAATTTTAGGGATGATTCATTTTTTAATGTTATTTATAAATAACATTCTGATATATCAGAATCCTGAAACATAAAACTGTGACACAATATTAATTAAAAAAAAAGGAAAATTATATTTACCCTTATACGTGTGAACAATTATTATTTATGTAAGATTTAGGTAAATATACTTCAATTAACATTTATGTGAACGTATCTTAACGAAATTTTCCCTCTAAAAATAGCCCGACTGTGTAGAACTTGTCCCCTCCTACAGCGGCCGGAGTCCAAGATGGTTACTTTTCTTTCCCCCTGCTTTGACTGGGACGGTGACAGTTGTACTTCCCACTTTTCGTCATTGTACATCCCTCGTAAAGCAACCTTTTGTTACTCTTCCGCTTTGAGCTGATGAGCACAAAAATTTATCTGTTCGATTCTCTCTGGTAGGATTTTTCTCGTAAAAGTTTGCAATAACATTTTGACTTCTAGCATTTCCACACAAAATCAAAGAAAAAGAATTTTTTTTTAAAATAATTTCTTATTCTAATAGAACTTTAATATTTTGGAATATTTAGTTCAAATATACATCTAAAGGGACAGAAGAAGTGCAAAATATCATAATTTGACTAACAATATGATATTTCCATCTGAAAAAGACAAGCTAAGCTTTCCCTGCATAATAAAATAAAGTGTTTCTAATGTAATGATTTTTTCACTAAAATCTTACTTTTACTCTCCATCTTTATTTTAGAACTAAACTTAATTATATTATACAGTTTTGTGTTATTATTCAGAATCCTGAAACATAATTTGGTTCTATTTTACGAATTATTGGCTTTAAAATTATTCAGGTGCCTGCATTTTTTCTCAGACTTTCTCAAATTGTGGGCATTGTCTATAAATTCATTTTTCATAAAAATGGGTAAGCTTTTAAAACGTAGTGTTTTATCGAGTCACACAGTGTTTAACATCTCGAAACAACCAAATAATTCACTATAACCATATATAATTTAATACTTATTTTATATAAATTGCATTTAACGTAAATAAAAATCGATATTCAATTTCTCCTCCTCATAAAAATCGATACCCAATGCCTTTACATAGAGTGAAAACTTATGGAAAATTACAATAAATTATTAATATGCAGCGCACAAGAAAAGTTTCTATAAGATGTTGTTGGAGGACTCAACTTTTGCGAAAATATTTTATTTTAATCTAAAACTTATTTCTGATGGATATGACTTAAATAAGGGCATCCTTTATGGTCAATTTAGGAACCCAGTTAAAAGTTGAATGCTTTGAAAACACCCATTCAAAGTCGCTTGTCTTCCTTAAAACTCTTTTTGATTTCAAAAGGAAATATTTTTTAAATATTAAAATTTCAAGCTAATATTTATTTACAGTTATCTGATTGTGCACAACATCGCCCAGTGTTTTTGAAAATACAGTTTATCAGTTTAATTTTAAAGATATATATTGTGTCTTTAGAGTGAATGAATATTATTTAATGAAATGAATAACATGAATATTATTTGTACCCATTGAAAAAAAAAAACCTTTTTGAGAATATTTAAAAAATTTACATGATAAGGTTAAATACAATTAACTTGTTTTCTCATAGAAATATCACGACAGTCATCGATTTTAAAGGAACATTTTACCGCTTCAATTTTTATTATTATTGTGCTTATCATTAAAAAATGGTCTATGTTTTAAGCAATGAAGTATTTCTATAAAATCAGAAAAGTCTGCTTTTATTTCAGTTCACTTATTATAATAATAATAATAATATTGTTATTTATATTATTATTATTGTAATATATTATTATTTATATTATTATTATAATATTATTATGTTATTATATTATTATATTAATAATATATAAATATAATATATAAATATAATATATTATTATATTTATATATTATTATATTTGTATATCATCATCATCCTCATCATATAATCAAAGAAATATAAATTTTGTAGTAAAATTTTCTTTTTCTAAATAAATTTGGTATGAGACCCAGATAACAACCATGAATATTAAGTCGGTTTACTTCCAGGCATTCACATTGAAGAGGGGTGGGGCTCTAGGCAGGCTGAACGTCGGTTCTGGCGTAACAGTCGTCGGGTGCGGGATCGAGCAAATATTGCCTGCCCGGGCTCTCTGGCTTGCTCACAGGATCTGGATGCACCCTTTCCCTCTCTCTTCCGACCTCTACTCCTTTTCCAATTTTTTTTTCACAACCTTGCACCTCGGTTGAAAGCCGATTTTCTCTCTTTTCCAATCCCTTGTTAGTTAAATTTTCCCACATCTGCAACCCCTTCAGGTGTGCAGGTGGACTCATTAAAATGACCCCTTTGGTGAAAATTGACATTATTGCCTAGCCAGTGCTCCCATATATCACTGCTGCTTTCCTTCCTGGCCTTGACTGTTACACTTGTGCCACTTCATCAGCTATAACTCCTCCGCAGGGGTCCCCATTAAAACCCGAAGTTAACACCTGCGTCTACATTCTTCTTAGAAATATAGTCCATAGCTGTGTGTGCAAGTGCTGACCATCTTGGGAAAGTACATGAGTACAATAAGAACATAAAGCACACCTGTCCCAGTTAAGTGGACGAGCACGTTACATGCTGGCATAGCGACACCAGCAAGTGGTGCTGTTACATTCTGGAGTCACGAGTTTGAATCTGTTAACTGGATGCGACAAAGTTTCACTTCCAAAGGTGGAGACAACGGTAAGAAAATTGGATGAGTCATCGGGAACTGCGAGAAAGAGTCATCTATCCAGGCAACACGAAATGATGATGGCAAGCCAACGAGCCATATTGTCCAACGAGCTGTGATCTTCTCGAAAATTGGCGCATGAACTGTACTTGTGTTCTTCTCTTTTTCTCACAGTTAATTTAATTCAGTGCAAAGGGGCGCACGCTCGATTTAAGAAATGTTTTGTTGTGGCTAGATAGTTTTGTTGCCGTGGCTCTAATTTTTGGTTTTTATTTTTGCCCAGTTTATTATTTGATTGCAATGTGCATATCTAATGTGCAATGTATTTATTATCAGTACTTATAGCTAAAGCTCTGTACTCTTTCCTAGCTTGCTTTTATTGATTATTATTGGTAACTAGCATTAGCCCGTCATACGATGTGATCAGAAAAGTTTTTAATTTTCCAGAGATGTAAAGTGAGACAGGTAAAAAATTATATTTAATAAATTTTGTTCCATTTTACAACTATACAGACTAAAAATTATTCGTTTTAAACTTTATTTGCTTTTGATTTCGCTAACCATAACGCATCAAGGATCCAATATGGATGCCTCTATCCATTCCAGGACCACCGCGGAATGTAAATGTTTCAAAGCTGTGGGTTTGGGGCAAATCTGGCGAAGTTTGCCGACGTTCAATAGCGATATCTTATACCGATGGGTACAGTTAAATCCTAAACAACGAGCGAACTAGATCAGTGATGGGACTGTTTGAATTCCTCCCCCCCCGATAGTTCAATGTACATTGATTGAATAAAAGAAATATTTGAGATTAAAGATCCCGTTTACAAGTCATTACTGCTCACTGCTAAAAGACTTGTTTCAAACATAAGATACGAAAACGATCGAAGTAAACATGCTTCTTCCCCAACTATTGGAACGACTATTTGGGGATTCATTTCCCCTTTTCTATTTAATAAATACTGTTCCATTTTACAATTATGCTGACTAAAAGTTATTCGTTTAAAACTTTACTCGATTTGAATTTTGTTAACCCTAACTCGTCAAGAACACAATATGGATGCCTCTATCCATTCCAGGTGCACCTGCTTCCTAAATTCAAGGACAGACAGACAAATAACTTAGGCTATTATATAGGGGATTCTGTCATAGAGGGTAATTTGGGATTTTTCAGTGTATTTACTCATTTTGAAGCGTTGGGATATTTCCAGGTAGCTGCGGAGTTTCGAGATTTAATGACCATTGCAAAAATTTATTTTCTTAATTAGGGCAAAAAAGGCAGATCTTGTGCAACTGGCACTTGATATGGGAATTGAAGATTCTGGGGAGATGAGCAAAATACCACTCATAAAAATCACAGAAGATTACAACGAGGAAACGGCTAAGGCATTCCTCCAAGTAATCGTAGACGAAAGGGAGGAAGAGTAACACTCGAAGAGGAGCAGAAAATTAGAGCTCGGGAATTTGAAGTTTTAAGCTCAAGGATAAAAATTGTAAAGGCCGAGAACGAAAGGTTTTCAATAGATGTTATGGGCTTCGGTCAGATATCTCTGTCGGGTTCAAATAACGGATTGAAATAAGATTTGTGCAGAGAGGCCCGGTTGCCTTCTCGACTAGGGAACACATTTAAGGGTAGGTTAACAGGCGATCTCAGAAGAGTGGTGCTCTCAAGTCAAACAGACAGCAACAGATATACATATACCTCGAAACATGATAACTGGCATTGTCGTCCTGAAAGTAACAGGGGTCCAACCCGTAAAAATCCCACAAAGTAGGAAGTACATTGTCATCGCATACACATACACAATTTATTAATTCAGAAACTAAAAATTAATATAAATTACCTTTACGGAATTTAGTCTTATAGGTCTCGTAACTCCATGGCTTTTCTTCGCTTCCTCTGGCCAGCTTTATTAACAGTTTATGCTTGCGACATTATATTTCAATTCAAAGACAGTAATTTGTCCAACTTTTGCTTAATACCTATTCATGGATGAAAACGAATAAATTAACGTTATGTTCAACGTTATTTTAAAATAATACTTTTCAATGGGTGTCAAGAACAGTTTCGCTTCATATCCTTTTATCTCCTACATAGGTAAATTACTGCATACATAAAAACGAACTTTATTTCTTTTTTCGGGGGGGGGATTTCAATTACCCTACGTCATAAAATCAAGCAGCAAAATTAGGCTTTTAAGTTGTTTTTTTACGCTAATTAGGACAGAAATGAAAATTTAAAAATTTCCAGACTGTTGAATTGGTGTATTGACAAGCGAACTCAAAATGAAGTTGCGTTGCTTAACTGTACGAATAATGCGACAGATTAACTGGCATGATTTAACATAATTTAGATGTAGTGTTTATAAATCTACACAACGAGTTCAAGCCTCCACTAATCCGAATTTCCTTCACTTTTAAATTACTATATTTATCCTAACACATCCCAATCAAACCAACACTAGTGAAATGATATCAGTGTTAGAAGAGTGAAACCAAAGGCAATCTCAAATATCAGATAATGTAGTCGTCTCCAGCCATTTGGAACCGTTAATAGTTAAAAAAGTCATACTTTGAAGCTTCTAAAGAGCCTTACAAATTCATTTTGACAAATAATTTGTACTGTAGGACGCATATGTAAATATCAAATCACAGTAACATTTTAAGATACGAAATACAGAATTAAAGTAATATTCCTAAACCCAAAATCTTTAAACATTGATATTACAATATTAAGAGTCACAGTAAATATAAATAACATGTTGAATCATCCGGGAGTGGAATTTGCATAAAGCGCTTTCACGCTGCTGCCACACTTAAATAAATTATATAGGAGATAATGATAATTTTTTGAGTATTTATAATATACAAATTCTATATATAATAATAGTTTAAGTTCTCTCTCCGCCTGTTCTCGAATTTATGAAGCAGTTGGACCTGGAATGGATAGAGCCATCTATATTGGATTCTTGATGAGTAAAGGGACTAAAGTTTATCTTCTCCTATCGATCCTATTCTAAAATAAATTTGTATAAATATGTTTCATATCACAGCGAAAAATACTGTCGTCTTTAAAACGTTCGAAATACACCCCTTTAAAAATAACATATTTTTTTTAACATTATGACGTCATTTCTTTAACCATCTCATTTAAACATTTCTTATTTTAAATTATTTAAATATCGTCTGCATTATTTTCATATGTTTTACCACTAAACTTAGATATTACATAAATAATTTTCTTTTATATTTGATTTAAATCCTAGATTAGGTACATATGTGATAATTTTAAATTTAATCATCGATTATTTTTTGCTTCAATGAAAATTAAAGACCGGCCCTTAATCAAATCATCTCAATATTTTTACGACAAAACAAAGTCAATTACATTTCACTAGAAGAGGCATTTTTACAAGTACGATGCACTAGTTTTTCATCACTGAAAATGAAATTTACTATAATAACGTAAAAATAAATTTATCAATAGTTTCAAATTTGTGTTTAACTTGTAATTTTTAAGGGCCTTTCTATCCAAAGTCGTTGTTATAGCACTTAGTCTTTATAGTATTCAAAGTAAAGTCCGAGTTCAGACACTTTGATATTGAATTGTGGCTTTGTTCATGTTTATTTATAGATCTAAATAAACAAAACCTCATCACTAACTCTATCTCGCTTTTAATTCTATCTTCATCATACATTGGATTACTATTTTTAAAAACGTAAGTAGAATTTCTCTTCCTTTAGTGATATCAGTAAATGGATACAATTTCTTTTTAAAACCTACTTAAGTTAAGTAACTACTTGCAAATTCAAATATATGTTTTAACCTATATGTAAAAAGTCAGCATGATTTTATTTTACGAAAGCGTTTTTTTTAAAAGTGAAAATTTTAGATCTGGAGTAAAACAATAGAATCAAAATATAAATTGGCTTTTAATAATGCTCATTAATAGCTTCTACCATCATTACTGTTAAATTGTATACAATTCGGATTCACGGCATCTAATATGTCTATAAAAACAATATATAATCTTAATTATTGTCCCTTACATATTGTTTATTTATGTGAGTAAATAATTTTTATTCTGAATTTCAACATTTTATAAAAATAAGCAATCAAAGACAGTTGTTAATTTGACATTTGATTTACTTAACGATATACATATTTTGTAATTGAAATATTTTTGCCTTGGACATGATAGTGATTATGTTGGTAATTTACTATTACATGGATTCACAAATATAATGTTAACAAATTTTTGTATTAAAGAAAATGATAACTTAGCTGAAAGGAAGCAAGAGGAAATAAAGTTTTTGTATGTGTTATCTTGTGTATTACTATTGAAAGGATGTTTAATTATTGTAGCTATTCTGTAATTAAAACACCAAAATATGTTTTTTCAAAGGAAATCTGCTTCTAGGATAGAATAAAACAGAATCTTAGATGAGAATAAAAAAAAACTAGTTGGGGAGGGTTAATAAATGCCTTACATAGTTTGTAGTACATGTTATGTTTAGTTATATTTTGTTAACAATTTATTTTCTGACTTCAATATTTTACAAAAATAAGCAATCAAAACTTGTAAACTTGACAATTTACTAAAAAGAAGAGAAATATTTTAGACCGTGAATACTTTGGTGAATAAGATAATTATTATGTTTATAAATTTTTATTAGATAAGTCCGCATATAATGCTAAAACAATTGAGTATCATAAAGACGCAGTACCCCAAATATTGTCAAAACATCGAAAATTGTTATTAGTTCAAATTATAGTTCCCCCCTTTTTGTACATACATGCACAATTTCGAAGCTCTTCAATGTTTTGAAAGTTATTAAGGGTTTTATTAGCAATAATAGTTTGAAGAGCCATCTGATTGCAAAGAAACCTTTAAGTGTTTAAGTGTGTGTGAGGCATTCAAAATATGTGCATGAAATTATATATATATATATATATATATATATATATATATATATATATATATATATATATATATATATATAATCAGTGATATAAAATTAATATGCACAGAATTATTATTTTAAGGGCTTTTTTTTTCTCAATTTCTTTTCAATCACTGTTCTTCATTTTCATTTTTTCTTTGATTCTCTGTTTTAAAATGCTATGAGTTTTTTAAAAATTTTTATTAATTTATTTCTTAATTAAGTTAGAATTTGAAAATTTATATTTTTTATGGGATTAAACCAGTCCATGGAATTTGCCTTCAATTTCTTTTTCTTTTTAAGAAATATATATTATATGAAGAAGTATTGGTTTTTATGATATTTTTCCCCTTATAAACATTTACTTGAATCTCCATGAATTTGTTTTAATTATGAAGATATATGTGCATGAAAAGTTTTATATATATATATATATATATATATATATATATATATATATATATATATATATATATATATATATATATACTTAAGTGTATATAATTATCAATACTATATGTGTAGTATGTACGGGGATTGCAGTTAAGGGGTTCTTTTTTTAACAGAAGCACTTTAAATGGTTTTTCTGCGATGTTCAGAGACTCTTCACTTTTATTCTTTTAAATTCTAAGGCTTTTTTATATTTGAGATAGAAGTTTTAAAGTATTTTTACATTTCTGAATTATATATGTAATGAACCTGTGTTTTGAATTAACCTTGAGACTTTAGTTTTTTGAATAAGTTCTTATATGAAAAACTTATAGATTTTATCGCTGTACACTATATCAGTATAAAAATATTAAATGTGATATTAATGTGATTATTTATTAAGAATCCATGGTCAGTCACGTGTAATATACTTAAAAAAAATAAGCAAAAATGTAAATATTTAAGAACTTCAATTTAGTGTGCTGTTTACAGAATTTTTAAATGTACTTTTAGGTGAAATCAAATTACATTATTTTTAATATTTGTTATAATTTTAAGGTGAAAAAATAGTTGAAAGGGAAATATGTTTCCTTAGAGAACATTATATTTTGTTAAATAAGGAGAAAAAAGTATAGAATGTAAAACTTAATACATTACAAAAAGGAAGGTTTATGTTACATTCTGTGTATGCTATATTCTGTATCTGCCATGTTAGTCTTTAAATATATTTTACATTCTTCTATTTACTGATTCTAGTAATAATTATGTGTTATATATAAAAAAAGTTTGTTGCATACGTGTTGTTATGTTTGCAAACATATTTTGATTTTATACTACTGATATAAAATAATACACTTTCACATAAAATCTTAAAAAGTAGTTAGCGTAAGAATTTATAATTTTGTTATAAACAATCGTGTGTTAAAAAATATTAAATCAACTGTAGTAAAATTATTGAAATTTTTGGAATCCATATTGATTATCCGTTTCAACATCCTGTATATTATGTAGTTCGAAGCTATCGCTTTTTGTGTTAACAACTTATTTTTAAAATGATTTTATGTATTTGTACAATAAAATTGTATGTTACAATTAAACAGATCAGTTACGAAAGGAGAAAAAAAGTTTAAGTGGAAATTGAAATTGAAAATTGTTACATTAAAGATATTAATATGAAGTTAACTGCTTCTACAATACAGCAACTCGCCGCTACGATTGACTCGAATTTTTGACGTCATAATTTAGTGCCGAAGCCTTGTGTTGTAGCAGGTGTTGCCATTGGCTGGCGGTATGGGTTAATCACGGTTAGAAGTTAAACGACTTTGGTGAGATCGGCCTTTAGCAATTCTTCAATGATCTTTCACTGAACTACTGTTGTTTGTTACATAAATTTCTTTTCTCGCTCTTATCGCAAATTTTGTAGAGCACCCAGGACAGATGAGCTTGTTGCAATACCGGCAAACACTAGGTGTCTGCCCAGTAAGGCCCCAGCATTTTTAACAGTGTAGGTAAACCTCAAAATACTGCTTCCAAATCCGTGTTTATTAGTATTACTTTGAGCTCTAGCTCAGGCAGTTTTACTCTCCTAAAATTTTGCAGCCATTAGCAGTCGCCGACCATGTCTATTACCAGGTCTGATGCGAAATGAGAGATATTAAGGAAATATGCTTTCAAAGACGAGGAAAGAGTGAACTTTTTATAATACTATGTGTATATTGCAATTCATTTTAACGACATGTGTGTGTTAAAACTAAGAGAAAAGTATTACTTCGCAATGGGATTTGAACCTGTAACTGTCTGAATCGAAATCCAACATCTTATCTGTTAAACTACGATTCTCTTTAAAATAGAGTATCTTAAATTGTGTTTAATGTTAAAAAATTTAACCAGAAAACAAAAACGTTATGATCGGAAAAAATCATATACTTGCATGAAATTAATGAAACAATAATCGTATTATTCTTTAACAATTCAGCGCCCCTTGTTTATGTGAAACAACGTGACCAGCTTTAACACTTATTACTACCACGTTAAATACGATTTGCGTTTAGATCAACATTTAATTTGTTTCGTAGCAAAAAATTATGAAAATATTTGTTTAAACATTTTTCAGTGAATAATCGTTGTATACTCAAATAAATCAATTTCTTTTCATGTGCAAATTGTTTTCAATGAAATTAATTATTTCCAGTAAAATATTTTTATTTTTATATTTTCATTTTACATTAAAAGTATGAGGACGAAAAACAATTTCAGTGGTAGAAAGGAGTTCTGAATGAATAAAAATTAAGAAATATTGTTCTACAACTATTATGGATAATATACTACACTCATGTCCATAAATTAAGGATAATGAAGTTCAGGCAATGAAAGAGACAAAAGCAAAACAAATTTGACTTATTTGTAAAGTCTATTTATTAAATAAAAGGTAAAGAGTAAAAAAGATGCTATATGTTTGACATAATTAATAAAAATTGCGATTTTTACTCCCTGGAGCAAATTAAAAAAAAGAACCTATTTACCGAAAACAGTATAACATGGTTAGTATGATGGTTAATACGGAGTATGTCTCCCGGACGATGCAATACAAGCGTTACAACGCCTACGCATGCTGAGTATCAGATTATCAATCTGATCTTGGGGAAAATTACACCACTCATCAAGCAATGCCCTCCGAAGTTCCGATAGACAGTTGGGAGAGGGTTGACGGCTGCAATTCGTCGGCCAAGCATGTCCCACACACGCTCTATTGGATTCAAGTCCGGTGAGTATGCTGGCCAATCCACACGGGTGATATCCTCCGATTGAAGGCATTCGTCTACAATGTTTGCATGGTGAGGTCGGGTGTTGTCATCCCTATACAGAAATTCAGGACCCATGGCGCCCCGAAACAGACGTACATGTTGTTCCAGAATGACATCCCGATAGATGTGGCCTGCCATCGTTACACTCTGAACATGCAGGTCAGTTCTGAAACCAAGAATAATTCCTCCCCAAACGAGCCATCCTGCACCACCGTAACGGTGTCGTTCAGTGGTGTTCTCTTGGTGGTAACGGGTACCTGGCGCTCTCCATATGAAAGTCCGGCGAGAATCAGAATGTAAACGGAACCTGGACTCGTCGGAAACATCACACAAGACCACTGTTGCGGTGTCCACAATGCATGCTCTCTAGCCCAGCATAATCGCAGGGGACAGTGATTTGCGGTAAGGGGAACACATCTGACAGGCCTACGATCATATAGACTAATGTTCCCTAAGCGTCTGTACACGGTCTGCCTTGAAACTGTCGTACCGGTAGCTGAAGAGAGCTGACGAGACAGGTCTGATGCTGTGCTCCGTCTGTTTCTTTTGGCAGTAACTGCCAAATATAGGTCATCATTCGGCGTAGTAACTCGGGGGCGACCTGTGCTGTAACATCTACTCACATTACCATCATATTTGAATCGTTGCCAAAGCCTGGAGATGACACTCTGGGCGATTCCAAGTTCCTCGGATACTTCCAGCTGGGTACGTCCACATTCCAGTCGTCCGATAATTCTACCACGTAAACAATCATCCAAATGCTTCCTTTGTGCCATAACTATGCGGTTATTGCACTGAAAGGCTTTTAAAGCGCTTGTGAACAATTTTACTTTTTTGCTACCATTCCTTATATACCTTTCATACACTCTCGTCATTGTGACGTACTATCCGCGCCATCTGGTGGTTTCCTGCAATTTGCATATTTTTCTTCAAGATGTGTGTGATAATTCTACAGGTGAAATTTTTATTTTAGAGCTCAATTTCTGTGTCATTCTAAATTATCCTTAATTTATGGACATGAGTGTAGATCAATCCTAGTACCTGACGTAGTAGACATTTATGATAATACTTCCAAAGTCAAGAAAAGTGAACTTAGGTAATATGGGATCACGTAGTATGTAGGTTAAAGTTCATTTACGTGAAAGTATGGTTGTTAGATATAAATTATTAGAAAAAGTATTACGTTCTCGACAGAATTTGAATCTGGAACCTAAAGCGCATAACATGCCACCATGTTCCTCTTGATGAGCACCTTAAACTGGCGATTTCTGTTTGATACCCGAATAAGAGCATGACATAATCTTACGCTTTTTATTGCAAACTAAAAAATAAACTTACCATTTTTATACAGTTTTAAACACATTGGAAACTGAATTTTCTGATAAATTGTTATCTTAAATCTTCCTGTAACGGTACTTCGCACGCTTACGTAACAAATTCTCATATTATTGAATTTTTTTATACTTGGCAAAAAATTGAAACTACGCAAAATGTATGATGGCATTGAAATAGCTCAAATTGAAATTGAAGTAAGGCATGGCTGGTTGGGGGAGGGGGAGATACTTTCGAAAAACCCCTTGCAACTGGAAAAGACTTACCTTATAAAACCCTGTCGATTTTTCTTTCTTTTTTTTTTGTTATCCAAACTCAGCTTTAAAACCGACAGGAAATAATTCTCGAGCAGCTTGACAAGTTATTTTTGTCGTTTTTTCATCACCTGGAAAGTAATCTCGCGTATCAACGAACTCAGCTCTACCGACCGGAAAACTACAAAAGGCTAAACTTGAGCTAACTACCTGCACCAGAGTAAAATTTCGTTTTATTGCCGTTTTTGCGTCACATGGACGATAATTATATTTTGAAAATTGTATTATATGATTATCAAATCATAACATAATACGCATTTGAATTATATTATAATCCAGACAAAATGGTATACACTTGAATTACAAAAAAATTATTTGTCTGTAGCAGTTTCGTCTAAAACTTCGCCCATAAGATAGTCTGTGCATGTCACTGGTCCATCGAAAAATTTTTTTACTGGGGTTAATTTTTATGTAATATTTGTGGATATACTAGAAAAAAAATTATCTTTCAGTTTGTAGGAAAAAGACAAATTTTTTTTCAAATCTAAAAAGAATTTGGTTAGTGTATAGGATAACAGAAAATAATATATAAAGAGGGTTATACTACACATTAATCATTTTTTTTCATGTTCATATTATATTTCAAAGAAATTAACCTTTACAGAGGTACCGGGGCAGCATATGGCCTGAGGATGAATATGTTCTTTTGTGTGGTTCGAGACACTTTCGGTTGTGTATAGAGGGTAAGAATTTCTCTGACAGTAATATTAGTGGAGGTTGGGGAAAGGTATTGTAAGCATGTCTTAGGGAAAAGAGTAATAACCAGTAGTAGCCCAGGAAAGGGATTTCTCTGAATTTACTCCTACAGCAGTTAGAGGTACTAATCTGTCAAGTTCCTTGTTAGATCTAAATAAATTTAGAGGCTAAATAGTTAAATGTTTGAAGGTTGAGGTAATTAAGAGAGAAGCAGCATGGTTAAACATAACGAAAATATAAACTCAAAATCAAGGACACGGTTGCAGTTAAGGAAGATAATTTGATTATAGTTGGTTAGAATCAGTACATAGTAAATAACATCTTTAAAAAATTAAGAAAGTATATTACGAGGTACATGATAAAATGATATCATAACACAAAACACATATTGGATAAAAAGATAATAGAAAATTACCAATAGTACTATTTACGGATATTCTTTAAAACATCGTGGAGATTTAATTGGTCGACCAGCACGAGCTACCCAATCACAGTTGGATATAGGATTTTTTCGTTTTCGCAATGAACTCAAAAAAAAAAAATTCTGTCAAACAAAAAATTCAAAATGAATGAAATTTTAGTTGGGAGTTATCAAAGTATATTCCAAAAAGTTCTCTACTTTTGTTGATTGGTGCTGTCATCAACATATCGAGGGTGGAAACTTTTCAGACAAACCTCGTACTGTCTAAACCTTGTTTAAAGATTTTAATTATCATGAATCTAAAAATGAGTGTTCTTTTAAAACTGTGAGTTTGAAATATGTACGTATAGTACGTGGGCTATATGCCTTAAAATAAGTGTTAGATATCCTACTGTATCTACTCAAATATGTGTCACTTTGATAGATAATTATGTGAAACTGTGGTTTAAAAGACCGTGTCATCAAACTTACAGTGTCAAAAATAACTTATGTTATGGAAATTTTCAGTAAATATAGAACTTTTTGTTGAGAAAAGCAGAGGTGTAGTGAGAAAGTTTTCTTCTTTCGATCTTTTCCTAAACAATATAGAAACCCTTTGAAACGAGAAAGCAAATACAGTCTAGACCAATGGATTCGCAGCGATGTTTGTAGTAGAAGTCTTTGGATGTTGAAAAATACTTTGTTTGTAGAGTACTCTTTCTGAAATCTAGGAATGAGATTGTAAGTATAATGCATTATAAAACTCAAGCAATATAGAACTTCAGCAAATACAGAAGTGGTAAGTATTCCAGGAATCTTTCTATTAAATCTTTGGGTGATGCAAAATACTTTGCTCGTACAGTACTCTTTCTGAAATCAAAGAATGAGGTTGCAAAGTGTTTATAAATATATTTATAAATGAAATAAAGAATGCAGGACATATCATCAAAGTTTTTCAGAATGATGGTGGAACTAAATTTAATAACTCACTAAAGAGGAAATTACCTGTCACGTTTCTATGGCACAAAATCCTGAACAAAATAACTTTGCAGAACATGAAAATTGCCCCAGATTTGAAAGTGATCAATATAATGTATTCTGAGAATCTTTTTATTAAGTTATAGGTTGGAGTTATGAATCTGCTACACATTTCGCAGGCATGCAAATTGAGAGTCAATTGTGGAAAAGTTTTCACACATCAGGAGTCATACTGTTAAAAATCCAGGGATTTTTTTTTCAAATATCTGAAATAATGATTTTATACCTGAATGTAATTTTATGTAACTCTGTTAACGTTTCTCTTGAGAAGGTAATTGTTGCCAATAATAATTTGAAACCTCTCGCATCTAATATTCCTTATTGTAAGTCTGCTGGGAGACTAATATTCTTTAAAATAATAACTCGACCTGTCACAACTAACACTATAAGTGTTCTTTCATAGGTTATGGGCAAACCCACATGAATGCACATAAATGTTTTAAAGAAAACCATGAAATATGTCAAAGTATCCTCAGAATGTGGCATTATGTTTTAAAGAAATATTGATTGTATTACTCTTGAATCTTTCTGTGATTCTGATTATAGAGAAGATCTAGTAGCTGGAAAGTTTACATCAGCTATTTATTTAAGAGAAGCGTTGGTGCTATGAATTGGTGAATCCAGCTCCAAAAATGTGTTGTTTTATCAGCCACTGAAGTGGAGTTAATGACAGCTAGATAAGCTGCAAAAGAAGCTGTGTAGTTGTATAGTTTGCTTAGAGATCTGGGTTTCCTTGTACCAGTTTTTCAAATTGACAACACCAAAATGCAATTCGTTTGATTAAAAACCTTAAGTTTCATGATAAACAAAATACATTCACATTCGATTCGTTATGCGATAATCAGTTAAAAAATTAACTTAATGTATCTTATTGTAGCAGTAAGGATTAGGTTGCTGACTTACTGACTAAGCCTCTTTCAAAAATGAAATCTTCGAATCTCAGTAAATTTTGAGAAAGCATAATTAAAGAGTGTCATTCAATGAATAGTTTAAATGTATGTTCTAATGCACAACGTTAAGTGTATTTTGATTTAGGGGACCCACCTAAGAGCAGATCTGAATTTGTATATACGAATGAAAAATTCTAGCATTTTGTTATGAAAAACAAAATATATTAAAGGAATATTTAAGATGACCTGCCTTTCAGATTGGAGCAATTTTCTGAAGTCACATTTAAAGTGCCCACTTTAGTATCGTGGCTTAAATATGGAGTAGAAGGAAAAAGAAAATAACTCATTTAGTTCTCTGTTAAAATAAATTTCTTTCACTCTGAAGATGTTGAGGTAATTTCATCCACCAGTAAACACCAAAATGATACCAGTAGTCGGTATCTGAAAGATATAACATGTCTCGAGAGATGATGGTTCCCCTAAACCCCTCTTCTTTTTAACAAAAAATTGTCTTATATTCCAGTGACAACTAGTAGTGGTTTAGGAAATACGTTTTTGAAAGAAGCTGAACTGGATTAATTAGATGTAATGGTGGTAGACGGATAGACAATGATGCTTGTCACTGAATTACTAGAAACAAAAGAGAATTTAATAGTTTAACCCAGAATACAAACATATAAAGTCGAATTATTATAATGTTGAAGGACTAAGTTGAAGTAATTATATTGAGATCTACTTAATTTTATCATGTTCATGTAGGTGTTATTTCCACAGAAGTTCGCACTTAATAGAAACGATTTAGTATTTATTTCTTTTCAGAGTTTTGAGATAAATATTTGATATTTTCAGTATAAACACTTGTTTTTTTTTTGGATTAAAAGTTAGAATAAAAGATTTATTTTGAAAAGGGCTTCTAAAATTGATAGATAGCCAGGAGGTTACATAATGAGTTCTTCAGTGGAAAATATTAGTAGCAACAAATTACATATAATGCAGTGTAAAAATCGAGGTTAGTGCATTTCAAAGAAAGGTATTTTTAATGTATTGAATTTATAAAGAACAAAGTGTCTAGCTGAAAGGAAAAAAAGTTGGTCCCAAAACACCTATCTAAGATTGTTCGATGTAGATAAATATTAAAAATGTGATGTGTCTAATCTTAAAAGAAAATTGATTGATTACCAAAGATTTATTTTATTGGAACTCGAAATGTCTTCTGGAACTGTAAGTAAAATAATGCATAAAGGATAAAAGTTAAAAAAGATGTTAAAAAGTTTATAAAATAAAAAATGAAGTTTAAATCCAAAGTTTCTCTGCTTTTGTCGAAACCTATTTCAAACATAAAAAAAGAATTTCAAAAAGATAAAATTGTATTTAAAAACATTTAGCTATTCATAAATAAAAAGCTGTGGCAGCACTTGATGAAAAATGGGTGTAATTGAGAGATTATAACAAGAAAGAGTAAATTTCTATTGATCAATTGACGAAAATAACCGTACAAAGTGGCATCTTTGAATTACATTAAAAGTTTTCAATGGGAGTCATGATAGTTGCAGAATTTTATTGTTTCGATAAATTAAACCAAAAAATATCTTAAGTTAAACAGTAATTAATTCAGTATACTACCTTTAAAACATTTTAAAACCAACTTTTAAAGAAGAAATTTCAACCTTTTATTGGACGGTTATCAATAAAATGTTGAGATTCATAAGGACAAAGCCTCTTGCCATAGGTGTAAGTCAGTAACCGTGATTTTAAGATTAAAAAGTATCAGAAACATAAATAAAATGTATTACATTTAATGAAATACTTTTAAAATATCCTGGAGCCCATCCTATAGGCTTTTGTGCTTTGATTTTATTAAAACGAGCTTTAGAAACACAGCATCAGAGAACACTGAATAGACTTTGGAAAACTACTCAAGAGGATCTGGTTAACATTAATATGGAATGTTAAGAAAAGGTTTTAAAAATTGAGTCATGTATAAAAAAAAGAATAAAGGATTTCGCCTAAGAAGCAAATCGCTACAAGAAATAATTCCTTTATAAATAAAAGTAAATTATCACAAAATTTGCATAAAGTTCAACCTAGTGTAGAACTCCAAATATCATAAACATTGGCCAATTTACACCTAATTTAAGTTCGAGACCGATGAAAAGAGAGGTTGATTTCTATACCCACATTAGAGGTCTACATTACTTTATGCAAAAACTATGCATTATTATTAATAAAATCAAGTTCCAAGAATAACCTTCGCCCAGAATAAGCTTCAGCTTCAATAAAAGTAGTAATAGCTCATTTACTATCCCAATAATGAACTATTATTTTTTTTTTACAAATAACAGTACAAAATTTCAAGGTACACTTACTTCCTTTTTAATACAAAAAGACATTTCATGTCACTAAAATTCTTCAAACATGATTTTTGTATACAGACATATAAGGTTAAATCAGTCTAACAGATGTGTAAAACTTGTTTTCATTTTAAATTTGAACTTGGAATTCAAAGAATTTTCTTTGGCAATATATCCCCCTTCCCGAATATAAAAGGGTTGGTAGTTCGTAGGTATCACATTCAATCCAAAATCTTCTCCTGTTATTGAAGAATAATTATTGTTGTTGTTGAGTATTCCATTTTCCCCTTAGCCCGCAATAACCTTTCACCGGTTCTTTGGTGGAACTATATGGAGGCAGACACAACTCACTGTCTTCATATGGAATGCTCCAGAACTTTATAACAGAGGAAAATGCAGATTGACGAAAATAAAAGAGTCCTATTAATTGAATAGCTGAAAGGAGTTTTTATTATTGACTATTCCTTGCTGACTTTGTCAGAAAAATACACGTCCCTCGACATGACACAAAAATCAAAAAGGAGCCAAAATGGCTAAAAAAATAATCTTTTTTTTTTCTTAAATGATGCGGGTGATCTCTCCCCCTATTTCGGCCAAAATGATGTCCACTCAACACTGCGCATGGCGAGGTCAGTGGAAAAATCCCGCCAGCGGGAACCCAAGACGATCGCCAAACGTAGCGTGAGTAGGAAGAACAGCCTAGGAATCTTAGGGCGCCAAGCAACGCTCAAGCTGGACAAAAGGTGAAAGATGGGGAGAGCAAATCGGCAACCCACGGATGGTCAGCGCGGGAAGATTCAAGGTGACTTGGAGATGGACAAGCCCCATTCCATAAAATAAGGGGTCAGGAAGCCGGCAATTCCTGGCATTCCCTTTTACATAGAATGTGGCTATACCACAGTTATAAAACTTATTAACTCTGAATTTACCTAGAAAAAAAAACACAAACTCTTTTTGGGAAACTATTTTATCTGCATATATATGATATTACAATGCATTACTATCATTGGATTGGCATAAGAAGTTATACATTCATATAAGGAGATCAAATTTTGACTGAAGTGTTTCGAGGTATACAGTGTTCAGAAGACAATTTAGATCAATGGTTCTGAACAGTTGGTTTGCGGAACAGAGAAATAATGCAGCACGTAGTCTGTCCAATATACACCCAAGAGCCAAAACATTATGACCACCTGTCAATAACTAATTGGCCCACCTTTGGCGCTGGCAAAACAGCTTGAACCCGCTTTGGCATGGATGCCACAAGTCCTTGGTATATGGACGGAGGCAGATTGAACCAGATGTTTAAGCATCGGCTACGCAAATACGAGATATTGCGTATTGGTGGTCTTTGAACTCTGAGCTTCCGTCCCATGACAACCCAAATGTGCTCTATCGGATGGAGATCCGGTGAGTTAGGTGGCCAGGACATTAACTGGAATTCAGCATCATGTTCTTGGAACCAATCCAACACAAATTTAAACTTGTGACAGGGGGAATTGTCCTTCTGGAACATTCCATTTCCAGATGAAAAAACAAAGGCCATGTAGGGGTTAAATTGGTCCGCAATGATGTTCAGATACCCTGTAGCATTCCTGGTCTGCTCTACCACAACCACCAGTCCCAGAGAAACCCAAGAAAACGTCCCCCAAAGCATAATACCGCCACCACCGGCCTGTTTATGACCTACTGAACATTGAGGGAGCAACTGTTCGCCTGGAAGACGGCTTATCCTGACACGGCCATCGGCGTGATGAATGACAAATCGTGATTCATCTGTCTCTCACTGATCCATGGACCAATCGCGATGTTCCCTGGCCCAGCGTAGGCTCAGTTGGCGATGACGCTTGGTCAGTAAAGCACACGAGTGGGACATTTGCTGCTTAGCCCCATATCCAACAGTGTCCTCTGAACAGTGTGCTCCGATACTATTCTACTTGGCCCTACATTGTATTGGGTTGTCAGCTGAGCCACTGTCTGGCTTCGGTTTTGCTTCACCATGCGCAACAGTCTCCGACGACCTTTTTCTTTGATGCTTGTGGACGTCCCACACCATGTCGTCTACTGCTGGTTTCACCGTCATTCATCCACTTTGCATAAGTACTAACAACTATAGATCGTGAACAACCCACGAGTTATGCAGTTTCGGAAATACTCGTTCCTAGCCTTCGAGCCATTACAATCTGTCATCTATCAAAATCACTTAGATCCGCAGCCTTTCCCATCACACACAGAAGTAAGTGAAAGAATGATTCTTCAGACTCTCCAGCAGCAGTTAAATACCACTTCCACCTGATCACGTGCCTTCTACGTCATCCAGGCGAGTTCATTGCAAAATGTAGGGGTGGTCATAATGTCTTGGCTCTTGAGTGTGTGAACACGAACCGAGCTACTAGGGTAGCATTGAGTTGAAGTTTGGCGATCCACACTGACAGCTCTGTTGACGGAAGACTCAAAGTAACTGCCAGACCACCGTGGTATGAATGCAGCTAGAGGCAGGATTTAATTTGTAATCCTTTTTTTGCTTTTGTTGAAGGTGAACGGTTTGACGTGTGACGAACAGATTAAAAAACAAACAAACAAACTCAGAATCAAATTTTTTATAAAGCTTGGAAAAGACTCTTCGGAAATTTATAAAATGTTGAAGGCTGTTTATGGAAATAACATACTGAAGAAAACTGCTCTTTCAAGTAGATCAAGATTTTAAGTGAAAAATCGATGACTGTAAGGTGATGGAAGGCAAGTCGATCGTCGACTTCCTGTGTTGATGAACACATTTAGCGTGCAGGGTTTCTTGTTCTTTCCGATTGTTGATTATTTGTATGGATGACTGTTGATCTAATGAATTTAGAAAATCATCTTTGTACTCGATTTCAACAGACCGTTTGTGTGGTGGGGATGAACAGCTGCTGCATCATGTCAACGAGTCTGCACCTTTAGTAGTACTTGGCATGTGAGTTTCTGACTCTTAATTCGACCACAACGCTAGATCACCATCCTTAGCCTCTTGCAATTTCTTTTTGTTCCCGAAATGTAAAACGGCCTTGCAGGGATGGTACTGAATGAACGTGAAGAAGATAAAAAAAAATGGTAAGGCTTTACTTCTAAAGACTTCTGAAGATGTTTTCAAGAAGGGAGGTGGTTTTGGGTAGTATTGCTACAAATGGGGAGAATTCTGAAGGGGATAAAACGAATATACATTAAAGTTTGTATACTAAGTTTTTATACCATCATGACGTGTATTTATTGGACAGACCTTGTAAATTAACTCTCCTCTTTCTTTAGGTTACTAATGCTTGAAGAAACATACAACCTTAATAATGTAAACGTATTAACAAAGATCGCTTTTCGATACTTTTCCTATTAGTTCCAAAAGTGTTCCTCTTCTGCAATAAGGTTGAGAACCAATGTTATGGGTGTGAAGTAGAACATCCTGATTTTGATAAAAAAATAGCATATGGGTTTCGTTTGTTTATTTATTTATAAATCATAGTTTTAAAGCTTTATGGTAAATTTTCGGTAACATGAGGGGGTAATGAGACAGACACCAACTACCTAAAGCCGATTCCAAATGACTACAAACATCTAGTTCTGATACTCATGTACTTTACCCGTTAGGCCACCATTCTATCAGTTGAATCATCAGGTAATTCTCTTATACTCTTACAAACATAATCTCTGTAAATAATTCTGAAGAGGAAAATGATGTTTAGAATAAAAGTTTCTCCTTTATATGATTTTATTATTTTCTTTTCATTTAATTTAACCAAATAAATGATACTAATGCATAAAAAGTAGGTGAATTTTAAAGAGAGATTAGTAAATGCTTTAAATAACCTAATATTTTTATTCAAAATCCTTATTCTAGCAATTACCAGGAATTTAAGGAGAAACAAATATTTAAAAAATACTAGACACAAAGGAATTGTCAGGTAATGAGAATAATCCCTATGGTCCATTTTTTACTTTTTTCTGAAACGGGGATTTAATATGTTCAGGCTGTTACATAATACTAGGTTTGTATTATCTTTTTCTTCAAAGTGTTTTAATAATTATCTCATTTTGTGTAATATGTGCGTCTGAAAGTTCAACAAATATTTAGATTTTCGTATATCTTATCACAGATGTTATTTTCGTTCATTTTTCTATACTTTATAAAGAATAAAAAAATCTTTAGTACAAGAAATAATTTGAAACTAGGAAATTTAGACGCGACCTTTAAAAAATATTAAGCTATTAAAATTTTAATCTTTTATGCATTTGTTCATAGTTCTCCTTGAATAACATAGTTTTTTTTTTGTAGTATTTTCATTTTCTTTTTTAAGTTTTTTGTTCGTTGCATATTTCTCTACACGTTTTAAAATATTTTGAATGTATGTTATGTCTTAAGAAAAACAATTTTCCGAAGTAAGGGAAAGAGTTAATTTTCTAACTTCATTAAAATCTGTCCTTCTTACTTTCTATTGCGTTATGTAGATAGCCTAAAATCTGGATATCCAAAATTTAGACTGGTCCGTAATCTGGCCATTTTCCCATCTGTCATCTTTTTTAAAACCAATAATAAATTTCATGTTTTATTATTTAAAATCCTTTTTTTGTTTTTTTTATCTAATTATCCTATTTTATTAATATTTATCAATTATAAAAATTTTATAGGCTATAATTTAAAATTTTTGAAACCTGATTAACAGCCCTTATAATGTTTCTGAAGCAATTGTTTTTAATACTTTATTAATAAAAATTTGCTTGCAGTGGTGGCTTCAATAGATTTTATTTGTAATTAAAAAGCGTTAATTTGATAATCTATTAGAATCATTAAATATAATTTATGGCTCATGTAAATTGACCAAAATGTAGAAATTATTATTATAAAACTACCGTAATTGAGCATAGAATTTTAATTAAAATTTATCTTACAAATCTTGAAAACATCGCCATGCAAATACAGTATTTTCATTAAAAAATCTGAATAAAAATAAGCTTGTAAAATATGAAAACAGATTTAAGCGTATTTATTAGATGTCATATTAAAGATGCCGAAACTAATGTGTTTAAAATCGCCATAATGACTCTCTTATTTTAAAAGGAAATTTTCCTTACAGATGTAATCCAGTTTCATTTATATCCGGTGAGATCTAAGTTCAATCAAATTAAGGTTACTATACCATTTATTGTAGTTCTAACTGCTAATTTTATTTTGAGATCGGTATTTTTCTTATTTGTAAATGCAGAAATAGGTACAGATTTGAGGCTGGTCACTTGCGCCATCTGGTGATCTGTAAAATATTTCGGAGAAAAATTGAGTTTTCCATTTCATTACATTTCAGTTTTAATTTTGATGAATAATGGCGAACTTGATTTTTTCTACATGCATAGCTCACATTTATTTTGCTAAAAACATTATTTCAACTAGTTTTTGATAACTATATAAAAGAATGTTTTACTAAAAAATGTAGATGATGCCTGTGATGGTTCTAACTGATAAGTTTATTATCAAGAAAATTGTTAAAAATCAAATCAGTCAGAATTATCAATCTTTATTGCTTTCAACAAGATGAATTGAAGCTTTTTATCTAAAAGTTTGTTTACATGAATTTAAAAGCTCACTAAAATAAAAAGATACAAGATTTCAATTTTGACAATTTGCAGTAAGTAGCATCTAAAAACTATTGATAGTTATTTAAAGAAAAAAAGGCTGTTTTTCTAAATTCTGTTTCAAAATATCTCTTTGCTGGCCCCCAACAAACTCTATTCTTTCCTTTAGCCTCAAATATTCAGTTTTCTTTTTTTATTATCAGTTTTTAAATTTCTCTCTTAATTCTTTCTTTTTTATTATCAAATTGAATTATTTTTAACAAAATGATCTGAATCATTTTATCAACAATTTTGTTAAGAAATTTGATGACATAAATTTAAGTCTTATTAAAACAAAAAAAAAAAAGTGAAATTTCCTTTTTGATAATCCGTAGAAAGTAATATCGAAAAATTATAGGTAATTCACTTAACTTATTGTACAATATTTTTTGCTGTTTTTCTGGATTCTGGTTTGAAAGATCTATTCACCTTCCCAGACAAAACTCTTGTGTTTTCTTTTAGCCACAAACCAGGGACTTAAGGATACATTTGTCTCCACGGATATAGGATTTCGTTAAAATCCAATAAAATACAAGAAAAAAGTAAGATTTCTTTTTTAGAATTTCTAAATACAGTGAATATACGCTATAGTTAACCCAGGATATTGTGAACTTTTTTTGTCCACCTCATCTATACTGCTATTTAGATAATGTTATAGTAACTCTGTTAATGAATTCTTTAGTACACAGAACCTGCTTTTAAGGAACTAAAACTTTTCTGTCACAGATTTTTCTATCCTTTCAAAGGTAATTTATGAAAACCATCAAACTATGAAGTTTGAAACAGAGGGTATTTAAAGAGGTAAATAAATGGTTTCAGGTTTGGTTTGGAATGCTACTGTCTACTTTTTTGCAACACGAGGGCTAATGAGACCGGGACCTACTGTTTAAAGCCGATTCCGAACGGCTACGAACATCTATGCCACATTGGGATTTGAACCCACTAACTTCAGCACCGAAGGCCAGCACCCTAAACATGTATGTATATATATATATATATATATATATATGCATATATGTATATATATATATGTATATATATGTATATATGTATATATATGTATATATGTATATATATATGTATATATGTATATATAAATGTATATATGTATATATGTATGTATATATGTATGTATATATGTATGTATATATGCATATATGTATATATATATATATATATGCATATATGTATATATATATATATATATATGTATGTATATATATATGTATATATGTATATATATATGTATATATGTATATATGTATATATATGTATATATGTATATATGTATATATATGTATATATATATATATATATATATATATATATATATATATATATATATATATATATATATATATATATATATATATATATATATATATATATATAATATATATATATATATATATATAATGTTTATCGTTCGGCCGGTAGATAAATGAAAATGAAAAAATGGGTTACAAATATAAACCGTAAATCATTAAATTTTTATCAGAATGTCATTAAATTTGGGTAGAATGTCCTAGATGGGATAATTTAGAATAATAATCTGAAATTCAGCAATTTATGTCCTTTCCAGCAAATTGGAAGTACTGAGTTCTCATATGTAGTCGAAATGTATTTAATAAAAAAATTGCAATTTTTCCCGCAGGATGCAAAAAAGTAAAATATTTCAATTTTTTTACTTCTAATTACACGAAAAATTATTTATTTAAGAATCTTTTAATTTATTAGTAAATTGTATTATCCCAATGATTATTTTCCAATGATTATTTAACATTTAAATAAAAGTGAATATAGGAAATCTGTGATTATAGTATTGGGTATGCAGGCTCCAATAAAAAGTTAATAAACCTATTATAAAGGTGTTTTACCTAATTTAACCTCCAAAAATTATATAGTTCATTTTACCTTGTTGTATCACATCAAACCTTGAACTGCAAAATATCTCCTGAAATATTAGAATGCATCATATGAATGTGTAACAATAACTAAAAGAATTTGAGGCATAAAAATAATAATTTAATGATAAAAAGTGTATTTTCTACAAAAAATACTTACTTCTTATAATTGCTATAAATTACTTTCCTTTAAATTATCTTTACTTAAGAGCTTAAATCATCGCCTTTAAGTAATTTTACAGATTTTTTTTCTCATTTTTCCCCTTATCATACTTTTTTTGTTATTATCATATATACATAAAAATTTCAGAACTTGTTTTGTATTTTTATTTAATTAGTTTTGCTAAATTGACTTTCTTTCTAAAAATAAGAATGTTTTATATAAAGTTAAAAGTTAGAGATTGTTTCGAAAAATTAAAATTTTTTCTGACACACTGTGGGCAGATTTAAAACAACACATTAAAAATTTTTGCCTTTTTGTAAACAGTAATTATTAAGTATAGCTCTCCACATATTTAAATTTTTAAACAGTACCGAAAATATTACACCAGATAATTAAATTTTCAAAAAAGCAGAAATAATGTTTAAAAATTCCATTTCAAGTACTATAAATACTAAATGATATAAACAAGAATAAAAAAAGTAGGTAGAGTTTCATCGTAGGTCTATAATGTATTGACGGGGAAAATTTGAAAATGAATATGTTCAATATATTTTATTTACAGTGAGTGCAGGTTGAAAAAACAGCAATTTCAGTAAAATGCATTTAGAGTATAGTTTTCTTAAAATCCACGATGTTAAATGCAAAGATTGTACAGCTTTACAGGTTCTCATTCGAATACTTCAATGGAGTTTTTTTTAAACGATTCAGAAATGTTCAGAGATTTTAAAAATGTAAAAATAAAAAAATCTAATTTTTGAAGGGTCAAAGGTGGTAAGTCTCCTCAAAAAATTTGAGACTTTGTATGAAATTTACTTCAGATTTCACCATTTTTCTTCTATAATTTGAAAAATCCAAAGTTTATTTCAGTAATAATCATGGTTTGGTTTGGTTTGGAGAGCTACGGTCTACTGTTTTGCTCACAAGGGTTAATGAGACCGGGACCTACTGTTTAAACCCGATTCCAAACGGCTACAAACATCCATGGCATCAGCGGGATTCGAACCCACAAATTCCGTTACTGAAGAGCAGCTCTCTACCATTCGGTAATCGTTTGGCTCGGTAATAATCATGTGCATCCAATTGAACTAGGATACTAAAAGTGTACTTGGTATAGCCATTCGATACGAATTGTATGAGCAGTTAACTGTATAAAATGCAGTTTTGTAAGATAGCAGCATTTACCAAAACAGTCTTTTCAAGCTTCCCGTGGAAATTATCTTGATCTTTGTGCATGCTGCCGGCAAGCACCATAACAATCCAAATTAAAATAAAACGTAAAAGCTTTTGATGTTGCTCTCAATTCTCATTTATCAGATCTATTTTCTGGCCCCAACAAACAATTTATACTTTTCTTTAGTCACAAATGAAGTACTGCAGGCTACGTTTATCACCATGCATACAATATTTCGCTTTATGCCTACATAAGCTACAGTCAGATCAAGTATAAAGAATACACTATACTTTTGTATTCAATTTCAAATTTCAAAGTAAAATCACATAGAGGATACCCCCTTAAGTACTAAACTTGAAATATAATATTTTTAAGCTTTCCAAAATTGAGAATTTTGCATAGTGTACCAGCTTTATGTTGACCTTGTTTTTCCATATCTGTATAAATGTTTCAATGTTGTGTTAAGTTAAAGTTATTGGTGTAAAAATATTTATTAATAGTTTTTTTCGTTAATTAAGTAAAAAAGAGTCAAAAATTTTCCTTTTAGAATATCATACTGAACATAAAATGATTAGATCACGAGTTTTAATTTGAGTGATTATACTTAAATAATGAATGTGTTTGGTTTGGAGTGCTACATTTTACTGTTTCAATACACGAGAGATAATTAGACGGTGACCTGCTGCTAAAAGCTGATTCCAAACGTCTACAATAAATCCATTGGGATTCGAACACATGAACTTCAGGATCGAAGAGCAGCGCCCTACCCAATTAGTCTCTACCCAATATTATATATGAAATATGACGAGACTCATTCAAAATACCAACACAATTTATTTCTGGTGAGATACATGAAATCCATACAACAGGCAAGCACTTTTACAACATCGTGTATTCAGACAATGGGATCCTGCACACAGACCTTTCAAGTAGGGATTTCTCAGGTAAAAAGACCACGAATAATCCCTAAGCACAATGGATCACGTGATAAAAATACCCATGTTTAAAGAGAAAGGGCTAAAGTAGTACAGACAGAGGCTGAATTAAGTCTATAGGGAAAAATCAGAATTACCGCGTCAAACCCTCCAAGTACTTTATGAATAAAAGTTATTAAATTAATATTAAAATATGAAAATAAGGGATTTTAATATTACACACACACATTATGGACGTCCTGATGGAATCCTAGATGTTGATTGAATGTCTAGTAGGGTATTCGGGTACACATATATATATATTTCCTAAATATTTTTAGATTAATATTATAGTGGCAGTAAAAGTATATTTCTAATTTTAAAACATTTGCACCTAGTTTTCATAAAACTTTAAAAATTTCTGCATCTCATTTCCCAGGAAAAATACTTTTCGTCCAAAAATGATGAAAACACTGTTATGCTTTAAATATTCTGAATATTTCATGAAAATATATTGGAAAGCTTAGAAAATATTCTGCGTACAATATTAAACTATATCGTGAACTCTTATTTTAAAAAGGAGGTTTTCGGTAGAGTATTTGTAGTGAATTACATGAACACAGTATTTTGAAAAGAGTATATTTAATCTATTAAAATAAATAATAAGCTATAGCTGTCAAACATCAACATTTTAACAATACTAGCACAACATAAGAACAAAAACATCTGCTTTTTTTACTCTTATAATATTTCTTTACAGCTACCAGTGCAGAACAGAATAAAAATGCCATTGACAAATAACATATCTAAATAAATTTCAAATTAGTTGTTTGATTTGATGTGGGATACTATGGTCTACATTTCTGCTATGCAATAGCTGATAAGACCGGGGACTACTATTAAAATCGATCCCTGGTGGTTAGAAGAATCCATACCAGCAGTGGGATTTAAAACCAGCGTCTTGCTTCTTCGGCCACCATTCGGGTACAGATCAATGAAACGGGAGAAAAAATATTATTAACGATTTACTCACCACTTGAGTCTCAGAAGTCTTTTACCAGATTGTTAAAATTATTTACGCCCAAAGGTTTATTTCAAATATGAACTCAGAGCATCTCACGTACACAACTGCTGAGAATAAAATTATTAAATGCTGACAAAATACACTAAAAATGACAATTTTCCCTCTAAATAATTGCACTTGCAAAACTATTAAATTATTTTCAGTGCAAACTATTCATAACATTTTTAACAATGAAACATCAACAGTGATATAAAATAAATAATAAGCTTATTACACTCTTATTACTTTTATACTTTCTCCTTTTTCGCTTGTAAGCGTCAGTAAATTGTAAGCACTTTTAAAAACCCTATTATTTGTAAAAATGACACCAAAAAGCAGAATTAAAAAAAGAAACACTATATATACGAATATAATTACATTGTATAAGAGTAAAAATAACTTCAGGGTTTTTAGCATATACTTATATATATATAACATTTAGATATCAAAATATAAGAGAAAGTATATAAAATATATTAATAAGAAAATCCTTAAAAAAAAAAACTTTATTAAACTTTTTTAACCTTAATTAACAAAGATTTACAGTCCAACTTTGGGTAACGATTCTGTAAAAATATCAGTAAAGTTGCTTTTGGTCTTAACATTCAGTTAAAATAATGTTTTATGAATTAGGTGTCTTAACTCTAGATTTACGGACCGAGACAATTTGACTCATTAAAAATTTGATCACTATATTTATATATAACTTTAATATCACTTTTCAAAAACATACGTTGGTTTTTAGTTAAGTAATAAAATATATGTAAACTTTCATGCCTCTTCCCCGCAGACCCCTTCATTTCGCATTATCAAATGTGTTTTACCTATTTTCACGGTTGTAAGCCAATTTGACTCATAGAATGTATATGAAAATAAATAAATAAAATAATAAATATAGTATAAAGTAAATATAAAGTATAAAGTATATAAAGTTTAGTATAAAGTAAATATAGAGAAGAAATCGAGAACACTTCCATTCCATTGACATAAATTCATGCTACTGACGCACGGAAGAATTGTCAAGTTCAACAATCATGCAAAAGAAACAGATATAGAGACCATTGTGCTAAATGTAATAGAAATGTTTACGGAAAATGGGTTTCAAAAACAGATTTTATATATAAAAAATATTTTCCATGAATTTTTTGATAACAAACAGTTCATTTAAATTAATTTGGAACTATTTTTTTGATTTTCTTGTACGAGTCAAATTAGCTCACTTCAGTAAAAATAGGTATATGATCAACATCCGTAAATCTAGTGTTAAGAGTTATATTTTGCATAGATATGCTTTGTATATGAATTTTTATTTGGATAGTAAGTAATTTTAATTTGGAAATCAATAGCAGCAAAGTTGTAATACAAACCTTTATCATATACATTATCTTCATGTAACCCCTGTTTTTATACATTCATCTAGTATTCTAATCATCTATATAACTATTTTCCTGCTTCAGTAAAAAATACAAATTCCAATAATTCCATTGTGGATGGGGAAATATACTTTTGTTTAAATGTTTTCTACAAAATTGGAACTTTATCTATAAAAAAATCATCCCCTACGAATTTTTTCACTCCTGTTAGTAGAGAAATCTATATTTTTGTAGCAAATTAAGATTTTAATATTCGACAAATGAAGTTTAAATTTTCTGTTATGAATGACAGTTTCCAATATATTGAACATTAAACAATACATTCTAATGAGGAATATTGGGATTAGACTGAAACTGTCATCATATATTTGCTGTGTACTTAATATCTAGTATTATGCCGCTAGCTGAAATGCTAAGAAATCAAACAAACTACGATATGGCAAATTTGGCAATTCAGAAATTTCAGCCTCAACAGTTGTATTTTAAATAAAATATTATCTTTATAATTATAAATATTAATGTTATGGGATAGTTATGATTTTTGTCGATGTAACTTGAAAGGAGAATGTACAACTTGACTTCAGTCTACTCAAGCTCAACGTCTAATACTTTTCAGGGGTGTTCAAATCTTTTGAATCTGAAGCTTGAGATTTAACTTTTAAATAATCTGATGAATGTCTTTATTAGTTCTGCCAAATTGGAAAATGTCGTCTATACATAGTAATAAACCGAATCTGTTTCCATAAGTATAAAAACAGTTATTCAATTCAAATTCTTAAAATGAAGGCTTTCGAGAGTCATTTGAATTTCAAAATACTTCTCTCGACCATTCTAGTCTACGCCAAAAATGGCAAATATTACCTGGCTTATAAATAAACACTTGTAATTTCCACAAAAAAGTAGGTCTTTTATAGAATTACTAGCATTTCCTTTTAAGTTTTTACAAAATTTAGGAGAGTTTCAGGGGAACAAACTGTTTTATTGCTTTTCAAAATATTCGCTTTTAAGATTTATACCCTTTTTTATCCATTCAAACCAATTGTTGAAACAGGAAGTTGATATTTCAGAAACATGGTTTTGGAAGGCATCAGCAGCGTCTTCAGGTGATGAAAACCGATGGCCACGCATTTTTTGTTTGACATAAAGGAACAAGGAAAAGTCTTTAGGCAACAAATCAGGAGAATATGGGAAGTGGTAGATTCATTCGATATTTTTATCCTTCAAATAATCAATTATTTCACGTGCTGTGTGGGAACTAGCGTTGTCGTGATGAAGAATGATGCGCCGATTTTTGTTGTTTTTCCTGATTTCGTTGATGACTTTTGGCAAACAAATTTCTGTATACCATTTAGCTTTAACAGTTTTTCGATCCTCTAAAGGAATGGTTGCGATATGTCCTGTAAGGCTGAAGAAACAAGCCATCATTCTCTTGGAAATGCTTCGTGAACGAACAACTTTCTTAGGATTCAGTTCATTTTGAAACACCCAGACAGTGGAATGTTGTTTAGTTGCCGGCTCATACGAATATATCCAAGTTTCGTCGTCTGTAGCAATTGTGTATACAGAATTTGCTGTTCCTAATTTGAATTTTTTAGCTTTTCCTTACACCCATTCACACGAGCCTCTTTTTCGTGTTTCTGTCAAATTGTGCGGAATCTATCTGGAACAAATCTTTTTAGAAGCTAAATGTTCGTGCAAAATCGAATGTATTGCAGTCTGCGATATGCCAAGGGATGCCTCTACCTCACGATTGGTGACATGCCGATCTTTTTCAATCATCTTGCTCATAGCATCGATTTTCTTTGGAATCACTACCTATTTTGGTCGTCCTTCACGAGATTCATCACTAACTCATGCACGACCATGACGAAATTCTGCAAACCAAATCAAAACTGTCTTTTCTGATGGTGCTTCACTACCAAAAGTTTCATGAAACGATTCTATGTATTCTTTTCAAGTGAGTCATTTCTTAAAATCGTAAAAAGTTCTCCAACGGAAGCCTTCTCGAGTTATCTCAATTTTTTCAATCACTTGATTCTTTTAAACATTCACTGTAAACAAAATACGCAAAATATGTTTCAACCTAGATTCGTCACTTAATAAATTTCGAAGAACTTTTATAGGCATAAATCCTTAATTTGACCATCTTTATATAACTAGCAATGTCCCAAAAAGTTAAGAGTGAAAACTCTTATCAACTGAGAGGAATGAAACCGTTTGAAATTTAGATTATTTGCACAGTAAGGTTGCGATATTTCACTCAGTGGTTTTACGTATCTATCAGCAGAAACAACGGGAAACTGTAGATTAATTTCAAATATCAATCTTTAATATGATTGATATGAAAAGAGAGGATATTAAAACAAGACCCCTAAAAATATATTACGTTGATAGTATTCTGTAAAATTTCCAGTATTAAAGATTTCGAGGTCAAAACGGGTTACATAACAACCAAACGAAGTTTGATAATTATTGAAAAAAGATCTTTTCATTTACAGTGTTTTTTAAACATATACACACAAGTAAAAAAAGGTTGGAACGTTCCGACTTTGATGATCTTATAGAATTATATGTTTTACTCATTTATACATTTAAAAAAGTGAACTATGTAGTTAGGCTATTGAATTTTATAAAACTGGTATATTCATATGCTACACATTAACCATTATAAATTAAACTTTGTTTAATGTTGCATTTCATAGTGTGCAAATATAATTATATATTTATGCATACATTGGACTTCCTTATAATGAATTTTATTAGTGTCAATTTTTAATTTGTGTATTAAAGTTTCTGATGAGTTTCTGTGTAAGATTTCTTTTGACATATGCTCATTTGGTCATTTCATTGGTGTTTGTAGATGTAAACAATTTAAATGGAGTGTATGTGAAATAGTCTACATACTTAAGATGGACTCGTATTTCAATATTTTCTTGTGAGAATGTGAATGTATGAAGTTATGTTTGTTCTGAGCCCTTTAACTTTCATATTAGTATGTTTCAGTCGAAGTCATATTTCCTTATTTTCTTCTGAGATTAATACGAAATTTATTTTCCTTTTGTTTTCGTCTTAAATAATATATTCTATTTATAAAACAGAATAGTGTCAACTTTTAATTTGCTTTAATTTGTAAAGTTCCTGAGCAAGGTATAAGACATTTATCCCCACCTGAATTCAACATTTTTAGACATTTTGAATGAATAGGCTCATTATAATGATGTTTATCGGCTGGTGCAAAGAAGAGATCGATGAATGAATGTCTACATACTTATGTCGAACTTATATTTCCGTATTTTCTGAGAGTAATTCTCTGCGAATGTGAGCGATAGCTTTATCCACGAAATCTATTTCTTGAGACCCCTTTAGTTTTCGTCATAAATAATGTGTATCTACTATTGAAATAGATTAATGTCAATTTTTAATTTGCTAAGTTCCTGAGGAAGATATAGGATGTTTATCACTACCTTAATTCAGCATATTTGGTCATTTTCAATGAATATCCTCATCCGGTCATTATAATGGTGTTTATCTGTATATGAAAAGAATCCAAATCATGTTTACATAGTTATGTTGAACTCATGTTTCCTTATTATCTTGTTCTTAGTGAATGTGTGGCCACGAAATGCATTTTCTGAGACTCCTTTTGTTTTCGTCTTAAATATCGCATCTACTTATGAAATAGACGTCAGGCCAAAGGCAGAAAGATTCCCCTTAATAAAAATACGACGAAAGAGGAAGGACTATTATCCCTTGAATATATGAATATATTTCCATCAACTTGATTTTTAAACACTCTCGAATGTATTCTCATCTATAAACTCGTTTTATGTTGTTTAAATTGCATGAACAGCAGATTAACATATTTAAAGTCTAAAATGTTCCTTTGCTGACCAAAAAACTTTCTTAGTTGGAATCTTTTGGAGTCAAGGAGTTATAAAAATAACGTAGGAGATAAGGGGCAAAGAATTATAGAAATATATTCAACAGTTTATTGCTATTTTAGAGAAAGTTGAATCAAAGTTAAATCCACTAGTAGAGGCAAAAATATTAGAGATATTTGGGAATCATTTTAAATTTAAAAATATTCATACACATATTTGTGCCTTCTTTTAAGTCAGAATTAAATTTTTTATGATATTTTGACATATAATTTTACTTGTAGAGCTATATTAGTTTTGAGATAGGAATTAAGCCTTAACCAGAAAAATGTAAGAATAGTCAGATGTAACTTACTGTAAGAGATGGTATCGGAGAACAATTATAATATGAAGAATAAAATTAAGCAGTCTAAAATAGTAAATTTAGACTTTTATGTTATTAAACTTGGGTTGTATAAAATTTGCAGTAATTTGGAAATATGAGTTGCCCTAAAACTTTTATTCAATAATACAAAGTGATTTAACTATTAAATAACGAATATTAATTGATAAATAAGTTTATGTAGTAAAGATAGTTCTATTTTATCAACAGCAAGATAATATTTTTTAGTTACTGGATGATTAAAGATAGAATTAGATTTCTGTATTCAGAGAGGATTCAAACAGAATTTATCGCTTGCTGTTCGATATTTATAGCTTTGGAAAAAGGAGTTATTAGAGAAAAAGAAAGACCAATTTCTAGTCTTGTTTTCAGCCATTAGTTATTATCTTTATTCACTTTCTTCTTATACATTTCCACTCATATGTATGTCAATACATCGAGATGTACGAAAGGGAATAGAAGAGCTTCCCATTCAGAATCAAAACACAGCATTTATCTCATCTGTTCGACTCAATTAACTATTTGTATATGGAAAGAAAACTACTTAAAATACTCTCCTCAAAGTTTCTGAATTATTAGGATCCTAAATCCGTCCTGTAATACGCAGGTTATAAAAAAATCATTGCTTTATTAAGTAAAGAGATCTAAGTTCTGTCTTTTCTCCTTTTTCTTGTATAATTCAGTAGAGCAAATAACAATCAAGAAGATAAATATTCATGCATGATATATTTATTTTGCTTCAATTACAACGAAATAATTTATGTCTTTTGGTTATAATATTATATCCTTCTTTTGGTCTTATTAAATGCTTTTATAGATTGAGAAAAATATAATAAAATCTCTTTTTATAATAAATATTTGCTATGCACCAAATTATTATAGAGAACATATAGACCCAATTAGAAGTTCTTAAAATATTTCCTTCGTGAGACAAATAGTGGAAAATGGGTTCATACGAACTGAATTTTAATATCGCATGGTTCTATGCAGTTAGATATCTTGGATGCGACGAAGATAAGTTGACTGTGGTGATAAAATGTTCGCATATATCAAAATGATGACAATGAAGGTTCTTAAACAGTTTAAATAATTGAGTATGGCTTAAATTGTGTTTCTTATTATTTAGTTGACATCTTTATCAATTTTACAGCCCTTCCTGACTCTTTTACTCGAGTTCTCATTTTTGATTAATTTTAGAATGCTATTAGTTCTTAAAATATATAGTTTTCTTTTAGTTTTATCGCTTCACACATTGAAGAATTAATAAGAAATTCGGCATAAACATTTTTGGATCTTCATGTTTTACAGCCGGTATTTGTAATTTCGGCATAGATTTGGCAAAGATTTAGAATTTTAACACAGAGTGTCCATACATTGGATATTAAAATCTTAGCTTTTTCTGTAGAACAATTTGTTTGAGACACCTTCGTTAACAATCTTGATTAACTATTTTCCATTCAGATTTACGTTTTTAGACGAGGGTTGTATGTAACGTTCAAACATTCTAAATTTTTAAACACAATCGTAATTTCTCAGAACTCAGAAATTATTTTTGTGTTGATAGTCATGATTTTTACTAAATGAACTTCAACAAAAAACTTAGTTTTATATCAGCAAAAGTTCATTTACCCCTTTTAGTTTTTTTTCTTATAAAATGAATAAGTACAACATACTAATAAGAGTAATTTTATTATGTGATACTCACGTCTTTAACGAACTTTGAGTACCCCCAGTACTCCCCTCGTAATAAGCGTTTTCATAAAAAATTAAATATGTAATTCAGGGATCGAATTGTTTATTAATTTGACAACAGAGCGTTCTTTTCATTTATATAACTGAAAAAACTTTGTTTAACGAATTTCATTTAAAACTTTCAAAATGTATTTAAAATTAAAATTTGATTGGCTTGATTAGGATCTCTACAGTAAATGCTCTCTAATAAGAGGGATGATTATACCGGAACATATTGCCTAAATCTAATTTTAAATGCCTACAATCATGTCAGTAATAAGATTTGATTTTGACTAGTTACACGTTTTGTTGTAATTATTATCTTGCACAGAAAAACACAATCTAAACAAATTAGCACAGATATTATGTAAAAGAGCGAGGAATAACTTGTTAAATTTAAATATCATTGCATGCATTTTCTGCTGATATAAATTTTGAAACAAAAATTCTGAGGAGTAAAGTCTTACACATTCTTGTACCAGAATTGTTTAAAAATATACATAATGTTTCAAAGTATAATTTTTTCTATGATTTGCTCTGGGAATGTGCCCTAAATGAACATTCGATTAGTTAGAATAAGAGAGAATCTGAAGGTGCTCTACGAAATTTTGGCAATCGATTGTCTCTTTTAAATTACGAGAATTAAGGCATTTTGACTCTGATTATCTTGAGTTCTGAACTGAGAAAGATGCATTCACTGCAAATGCTTTATTTCTGGGAATCACCTCTGTTTAAATTCAACGAAAGATTAAATAATCGAACAATGCTGATTTGTCAAATTCTTTGAGAATATAAAAATCTTTAAGAGTACTCTGAATTGTGC
This sequence comes from Pardosa pseudoannulata, assembly GCA_032207245.1. Lineage (NCBI taxonomy): Eukaryota > Metazoa > Arthropoda > Arachnida > Araneae > Lycosidae > Pardosa > Pardosa pseudoannulata. The sequence continues at coordinate 123,878,486 of CM063503.1, read as the reverse complement.
AAAAGAATATATTCCTTTTATGAGTAATTCATTTGCTTTGTTTCTCTTAAAAACAAAAATATTGTTTGCTACTGAAAATTGAATTTTATCAAAACACTTTCATGATTTAGAAACTCACTGTGGGAACTTTTCCACCTGTTAAGAAAGAGATATACGCTTACTTCCTTTGAAAAAAAAGGTGAATTTTTGTTTTCAAAGAATATTTTGCTCCATAATGGTTTTTGTTAAGTTTTTTAAGAAATTTATGAATACTAAACTATTTTTGAATTAACTTATAAAAATTCTAAGCACATAAAGGAAAAGTATGTTTGTAGGGTTATATGTGTACTAACCAGAAAAGTTTTAAAATCTCAGGATGCATGAAAGGGATTGTGAATTTTCCCTTTTTCATTTATCTTGAAGGCTTACTAGCTAAAAGTCAATGGCTTTCCTTTTTGAGTATTTTTAAATTTTGAGAAGATATTCAAGAAATTAAAATTATCAAAAGTAAGAAATTAAGTTTAAAAACTTAGTTTCAATTTGCGATATGCATTCATGCACGCCATTGTAAGAGTTATTAATAACCAAAATTAAACTATCACTGTAAAAAATCTTTTATTACATTTTTTATGTCTTTTGACAAAATTTATTTCATCTTGATATAATAAGAAATAAATTTTGCTAATCTGTCAAAATTACTGGAGCAAATAAATGCAGGCAAAATAAAAATAAAAATGCGTTACTAATTATAAGTACGCCCTTCTTGGAGTAACACATGATTTTTTTTCCTTGTCGGAAGAAGAAAGTTGAATTTCGAATTATTAATTGTTACGTGAATTTTTTCTATCTCCATTTCCTAATTACAGTTTTATATATATTTCTTAATACCATTTTTTTGCAAAGTAAACATTAAGTTCAAATATATACGTTTCTTAATTAATCTCATTTTTCAAAATTATAATTGTGTTAAAAAAAGTTCTTTAGGGTTATATATGAAATTAACATAAAGAATATTTAATAAGTTTTTTTTTGTAATTTTGACATTGAAGGACTAATTTAATATTTAATGCATATTCTCTTAAAACTGGTATTAGAGGATTCACGTTGTATGAGAGAGTCTTATTGGGTTAAAAACGGCTTCAGAAGAATATCCTCTTGTAACTTTCGAATAAACATCTCGAGCAGATATCGCTTCAATTTAAAGGCAGGACCTAATAAAGCAAATTCGAACGAAAGGAAGCATTTCCTTTTCTTTTTGTTTCGATTAAAGTAGCGGTAAAATTTAAAAAGGAGTAACCCACCATTTCTAATGGGGTTTAAAATAATTCAAACGAGCACTACCTTACCTGGAGCTCTAGGCCTTTTCTTTTTGTTGATCCGAAAGTGATAATGGGAAGAAAGCTACTCATTTTAAACGAACTCATGTAATGTTATGAAAACGCACGAATCATTAAGTAAGCGAAATTTCTGAAGCAAGATTTATCCTTTTTAGAGACGCTTCTTGAGGTGACTGTAAAAGACTCTGATTTAATTTACTATTTGTGACTGCTGGAAAGCTTCGAAACCAGTTTAGCTTTTAGCAGTGAGATTTTATTATTATATAAATCTGGTAGCCGGACAAAGATTTGAGACTTATTTCTTATTCTAAGAATGAATTATTTATCGTTAATAAGAATTTATTGTGCAGAAACTTTTATTGGATTATGACATTTGCAAAGAGAAAGGAAATGATTGTCACCCGTTTTTACCCCAGCTTTCTCCGAATGCTGAGCTGCCTGCATTGCGGCTCTTGAGAGATGAAAAGCATTGGGCCATTATTTACTCATTTACTAGCATCCAAGGATGTCAGCTTTCCCTCCCACTCCTTGCAAATGCGCCTAATTTGTTTTTCAATGCATCACGACTTTTTCCAAGAAAACGTAACTTCATTATACAGCCAGATTTTCTTTGGGAATGGGGAAATTAAATCTTCCGGCTTCATCGCGAATTTGCAAAAATTATAAAATAATTACAAAATATTAAAACATAACTGAAGTATTTTGTTTTGTTATTTATATAAAAACTGTTAAATGTTCTGTGTGGTTGTTTTGGTCTTCTTGAGCCATATGAAAACTTCTTGAATTCAAATTTGGATAAATAAATTTTGCCCATTTTAGATTTGATGAAGAGGGAACAATATTTGTCATATTTGTTTTAATTTTAAAGCTGACAGTTTTCTCAGAATAGAATATTTAAATAAAATAAAATGAAATGCATCCCAAAATCTGTTATTGATATCTTTAAGGCATGTTGTCTGATTCTTTGTTTAAAACACACTTTAATATTAATTCCGTAGTATTACAAGAGATTTTTGTTTCATGCCTGTCTAGAATAGATATGCAAATATATTAGTGTATGGACTTAAAAACAAAACTAATTTTACAAAATTATAGTTTTAGATATGCGGTAAATCAAAAGCAATAAATCACAGAAAAGCTGGTTTTAATGATTAAAAATAGAAAGAAAAACCAGGTATTAGTTCTGCTTTAAGAGTTTACTCTAACTACAGGGATTAATATGAAATATCGGAATAATTTTCTATAGATTAGGAAATTGTGGTGTAATTGGACAAATCTGAATTATTTTTGATACATCCTATAATAAAATAGTTACCACTCTGCAAACTTAAAAAGGTATCTGATTTCTATTAATGAATACATAAGAAGTATCATTGCGGCATTTAATTAATCTTTTCATTCATTAAAGAGTTTTTCGGAAAAGGAATAACGTGTATAAGTAATTTTTTCTAGAAAGATACTAGAAGATAATAGAAAGAAGTTATTTTTAATGGGCAAGCATTTTAGCATCTAGTAATCAAATTGATTGCTTTAGAGTATTTCTTTCTCCAACGAGTACAAAGTTGGACAAATTTTTTTGTCCAACTTTGTCTTTAGTAGCGATATTGAAAACGTTTTCATGAAATGATTTTACTCTTTATTCCACATTATGTTATTTATTTTCCTTTTTTACATATTTCAATAATAGACAAATAACAAGTTACTTGAATACTAAACATGCTGTATCCTTGAATAGTAAGGAAATATATTTCTTTTTCTCGTTGCTTAAAAAAAGATAACTCGCATATCGATACTTTTATGTATGGAAAAAGTTACTAATATACTTCAATTTAAAGACAATAACATTTTAATCATTTTTCAAGTTGTTACTAAGTTTTTCGTTTTAAGGGGAATAAAATGATTATATATGCTAAGTTTATCCTCAGTCAATAAAATCGGATTATTTTAAAATTTCTATATTCATCTACTATGTTGAAACATTCAATTTAGCATTTGTAATCCAATTAAAAAATTTCAAAACAACAAATAATATGAAAATAAATAAAATTTTGAAGTTTATTTACGACTTCATTCCTTCCTAATTATTTTTGAAAGATATGCTGTAGAATCCAAACTTTATAATAATTACATCTACTTATATTTTATCCTGTAAATCTAAAAGTTTAAAGTAATTCATAGTTTTAGAAGTTTTAAGGATTAAATAGTCTTTAAAACTGGAACTATCTACTATTTTATTGTTTCTATTTCAATCCACTGGAATGCTTTGCTCCCATTAAAGTAACTGAGGTTGGCAGAATATATAAAATGTTTATATTTAAATTTCATGTTTGAGTTTAGACTGCACTGCATACCTTCAAAAGCTATGTTTCTGTAACATAAAAAAAAAATATTTCGATGCATATATTTTATGCTGTTTATTAGAACTACTCTGATTATATTCTTAATACAGATTCACCTTTTTTGAGGATAGTAACTTTCATGAGATACGAAAACATTTTATTGGAAAACGTGCAAATGTAAATATTTTATATAAAAACAAAAGAAACATGAGTTTACAAACAATTTTTGGTTCAAAACGGTTCAAAGGGTTTTATAGTCACATTAATACTGTATATCGTTTAGTTTACTTGTCAACTAAATCTGCTAAAGTGCACAAAGAATCACAAAAATTATGTCGCAATGGGAAATGTTTGGCGAAAAAAGGACAATTCTCCCCTTAATAACTATAATATCTATGCATATCTTACGAATAACAAGAAATTTTGACTGCTCTGTAATATTGATGGTTTATGAATAAATTAGTACATCGAGTATTTACGTCCTATTAAAGTAGATATTGAAGAGGCATTTAGTTTAGATTTGTCGTAAAACTCATGTATATTAAAGTCTCAAAATGTTTGGGTATATAATATTTGGGTCTCAATATGAAGGGTTTATAAACTGATGATAGTGTAATAGTCCCGGAAAGTTTTGTTTAGCTTTTATTTATAAAATTCATATAACAAAGTGTTAGATTCAGTGTAAATAGTCATAAAACTAGTTTCAGATATTAAAAATGCACATTATCTGTATAAATATTTTAATATAAAGTAAGAAGGTCTGTTAGCACAAAAATGGATCTCTGGCCTCCAAAATTGAGTGTGTTATTTAACTATGACAAGCGTATATTTATTGTTTCAGATAACATATTTTCCACAGTTACAGAAGATTATAATCCTGCACTGAAGCTGTTATAAAATGGGGTTTATTTATTTTCTTTACTGAAAGATCAGAACAGACAAATGAACTATTTACAAACTTCAAAACTATTCTAAATGTATTGAATATCTATGGTCGACAAGGATGTAGTTTTACTGAGGTTAAAACTTAAAAGTGTATTTAAAAGTTAGAACCATTTGAGAAAATATAAGTAAGAAGCTTAAAATATCAGTTAAATATTATAGTTTCTTTTAAAATTTGCTTGAAAAGATGAAAGTAAATTGCTGCAGCAAATATTTACTCATCCTTCATCTCTACTCATATCTCAGAATGGATTTTTATTATAACTGCACCAGTTCTCTTATATAGTATTAACCAACATTTTTATTAGCATAATTAACTCAAAAACCCGCGTTCACGATTGTTTCAATGCATACTTCAAATAACATAATACGTCCCACAATCTATATAAAAATACACTGGCACACTATATCTGAAATAGAGGTTATATGATTATATGCCTTCACGCATAGAAGATTTATTTCATACATTGACTTCATTGGACCATCTTTTGAATTTAATGTTGCCCTTTTTCATGGTAAAGACTTCATGTGAAGTTTAAGGTTTGAAGAATCTTCTCCCATATACAATAAATCGCTCTTTCTACTTGGGTGATGAATATAATTTCAGTTTCCTGATGTATTTTATGGCCATGAATGACCAATAATATTTACATTTCCTGATGGTGGACTATTCTGTGCAAAATAAAATATTTCTGCTCCTGAAACCCATATCAGATAGTGTGAGTAGTAATCCTTAGCATATAATATTGCGTAAAGTATTCTCTTGCATTACGATAAAGCATCTATGGAAATGAGTTTGTAAACTACTTAGTTATATTAAGCCATTCAAAACTGATTTATTAAAATTGAAAGTATTCGGGGAAAATATTTGCTCACTCATAGATATGTTTTCGTTAAATTTAAAAGAGAAAGTCCATGCTTTCATTCTGCTTCTGTACATTATAAGAACAATTCTTAATTTTT
>CM063503.1:123847162-123870326 GCA_032207245.1 Pardosa pseudoannulata | reverse complement strand
TTTCACTCTTTTTTACATTCTTTGTTTATTTACACTATCAGCCCATTGAAATAGTTGAATCTCTAACAGAAACAGTTAGAGTTTTAGATAATAAACTAAATAATTAGATTTATATATTATTCTATCATAAAAATACTATTAAAAAAATACTGTGATATATATAAAGTCGCTTATTCTTAGACTAAACATATATAATATATTTAGTATACAAAAATTGCACTTAAAAGGCCATTCTCTTTTTCCGAGCAAAACAGAATTTATTGCTATTTTTTCGGATCTAATAGTCTAATGAAGAGTTGATAAGTTTTAAATATTTCTCTTTAGTTCTAATATTTTACACATCTCAAACTTAATTGCAAATTCAGTGTAATTTTTGTGTCTTTACTCAGATATATATACATATACAATATTCAAGGAATTTTTCTTAACTCTATACAAAAAGAATTCCTTTAAAATAACACAGTAAAAATTTCAAATTTATTCTTTAAAATGTTCACCTCTTAAATATAAGAAGATTTATAAGAACACCTTTTGTTACGGTTTTGAAAGAGTTTAGCAAATGATATCTATACCATTTTTTTAATCTATTATAGTTTTTTTTATAATTTTATAAAGATTTTGTAGAAATGTCTTGTTTTACCTTAGAGTATCCCTGTTTATATACTTGTATATAAAAATAATAACCACTGAATTAGGAATTACTATCCAAACCTTCTTTATGTTTACAGTTCTTTCAAAACTTTTTTATGTTAAAAATATTATTAATTACATAATTCCTAGGAGATAAAATCTCTTTTTATACCTTTTACTTGACAATTGTCCCATATATGGTTCGTTTCGTATCTATAAGCTCGTAAACTTAATTAATTACATTTTCAAACGTAGGTAACGCTTAAGATATAGTTCCTTGCTAAGCACAGAAAATTAATTCCTCAATGTCAAAATCATTTTGTAGAGTATATATTGATAAATATCTTAAGTGTAAGTTATTATGAACTGCATAGAGTAAATCAAATATAACATTTATATAGTTTTAAATTCTACAATCTGCCCTTAGTCGTGACCATACGTCGTTTTAAGTATAATATGATCTCATTTTTAAAAGGAAAGAAAAATTTGATTTTAAGAGATTTATTTTGTTACATTTACATTTGAATGTAGTACATTAAAGCGAAACTTTATAGTAGATAAAGCTATTTGACAAGATTTTAATCTATAAATTACAAAAAGTAAATTGATCTGCGTGGTCGTAAAATTATAAAAGGGCAAAATTATAAATAATAGCAGATATTAAAAAATTTAACAGATTTATTACAGAACTGACATCTGTTTTAACTGAAAAGAAAAACTGGATCCAGAAAAAAAACATAAAAATTCCACAAATTATGTTTTTACTGCCACCAAAAATGGTAGCTAGGCTTTAATGGTTTAAACTTGAGATTTATATAAACTGCAGTCTAAAATATATGATGTAAAAATAATCACCGAATGCAATATAAAAAGTATTTATATTATTTTATAAAGAAATCTGCTTCTTATGTTTTTATAGAACTCTTGAATAGAATAACAGAGGGAGTTCTGAAAGAGAAACAGAAGGCTTAAAACATCACATCTAGTTTATCTTTTCAAGAGTTCCTGGACAAATTTTTATGAATAGAAGGAAATAGTAACGTAGTGTCTTTCGTGAGTTCAAATTCAAAGAAATATGCATCTTCAAGCCTATTTACGTGTAATTTCTTATTTGGACCCGTGTCGTCATAATTTAAATAAATGAATAGAAATTTGTCACACACTAAACACTCACAGAACCTTTTTAAAGGAAGAGGAAAATATAATTTTGCTGTGCATTTCTTTTGTAGGATCATAAAAGAAGTCCCAAATAAACTTCATATAAGGTATAAGTAATTAAATGTTTTTAAATCGGATTTTTTAAAAAATAAGAGGCTGTAACTAAAAATAACTTTATAAATCTACATAAAAATTAAATTTACCAAGATATTACAAAAAAGTCCCTCTAACATTATTATTGTCATTTATTTATGTATCTTATAACAGTTTGTGTGTCTTCTTTCTCCAACGAATAAAATTCTATCAAATGCATGAAAGGTAAAATTTAAGTAATGCAATTTAAAAACGTTATTAAAATTTAAAAATCTGTCTATTTTTTTCTGAAAAGGACTTTTTTTGAAAAATGCCCAGTGATGATGGTGAAACAAAAATATAAATAGCTTAAAATTATAAAGTGTTGTTATAGATTTACATCGCAGTTTTGAATAATGGACGTTAACTTCTTATAAATTGTACAAGAGATTAACATATGAAAAATGTTGAATGTAGAATATAATTTGTGAGGTTTTTTTTTGTATGTAAGTGTAGTCCCATAAAATTGTTATGTTTAAAGAAGCCATATTCTTTAATAAAGATCATTTATCTGGTGAATCCATAGTAAGGGGCTAAAGTGATGGTTCTATAATACATTTAACGAATGGTTTACAAGTACAATAACATCTGATGCTCAGTTACAAATATACCTCAGACAATAACTGAAATAAATCCAACGATAAAATATTTGCAAATGCCCGATTATTAATTATTTCTCCCCCCCAAGAAATTCAAAAAAAGACTTAACCTAATGCTGGCTTTGTTTATACTGATGTAATCAAATGACCAGTGCAGCTTTTATTTTTACATTTCGTATATAAAAGGAAACAACCTGTCAAAGTCTTCTTATATATGCATATTAGTTGTAATATTGTAACTGTAATGTTATAATAATTACATATAAACACTATAACCTTTGTCATTTGATATTTAGAACAATCCTTAAAGATAACTCATAGAATTGAATGAGAATATTGTGAGAAGGAAACTGTTCCAATTACAAAGTTTAGATTTATGCATATAATAGAAATATTATTTGAGAATAAAATTTTATTTTTGAATAGAAGGAAGTCTATTATATTTTTATTTATTTGCAACATGCAGTCAACGTTTTATTGTTTATTGACTATACGGCCCTCCAGTAATAAAATAATCAATATACCCACAATGCTTTATGAACGAATGCTGATAAAATGCAAAAAGACCATATTATGTGGGACGTACAATATCATGAATGACGCAAAGGTACTTAAACCTATGTTTTTATTAATCTTGTATAGATAGAATAGTGAGTTCAAATAGTTTATTGAAAAAATAATTTATGTCTATAATCCATATACATATTTTCAGTGTTTTATAATTGAAACTATTTTCCTTAGTAAAAAATATAAGACAATTAAGTAACCTCGAAAGATATACACATCAGTATTTCTACTACGGTTTATTTATGAAATAAAAATGTATATAAAATACCAGTCTGATTTTTCTGGTCTTATTAAATTGGAGGAAACTCATGTTTAATGTTTTTGTAGAATTTTTGTTTTGGCTTATTTATTACATCAAGTAACAGCTGCCAAATTCCATGCTTTGACTTAAAACACAGGAACCAGCCACTGTTCCCTGAAAAGTAGGAACTTTTTCCCCATTTCATTAAACTTTTTAGCTTTCTCTTGATAGCAGGGGAAAAATTTTTATACATCTCCGCTTCCAGGGGGATCACGCGTAAACAGCTTTACCTAGCTTCTCATTTTAATTTATTATCATACTGCATGGTTTCGCACATTCGGAGCTGATTTTAGTGAAGTAGTTTTTCTTTCCTTAGCTTTGCTTTATAGGAAATTTATCTAAATTCTATCTATTTTTTTCATGCCATCGGTTGTAATTTCGAGTAGTTTTGCCTATTTTCTTTTCTTTTATACAGTATTCATTTTTATGCCATTTTATATCTGGAAGACAAAAATTTGTCATATAATGTTATAAAACTTAAAATATTATATGACTACCTTTGTTAAAGGATATAAATTTATTTAATTGAATAATAGTTTAAGTATATAATAATTAGAGCTTGATTTTGAACAAAACCAGACTACTTGGAAACTGTATAGTAATGCTGCATCAAAATAATGCAATGACACTATTTTTAAAAATTGAAATTGTATTCATTAAAAGTTTTTATATACTAAAAACGGCGTTAATAGATAAATAACAAATGCTATATAAAATTGTTAATAAAATTTCATTTAACTACTTTAGACTACTTGAATAAACTACTTGAGAATGGTATTGAAACAATGATAATTTCATGAAGTGTTTAATTTTGAACTTTCAGCTTCCTTATAAGCATTTACCATAAATTTTCGTTTGTCACACAACTATATCATTTCATAATTTGTTCTTATATTTATTTTTCTTTAAGAGGGAATATGAACAAAACTAAAACAGAAAATAAAATGCGGCATTTTACTTAATTCTTTACTTCATTCTTTATTTCCTGTATTTATTATTTTACTGTTTTTATGTCTAAGTCAGATTTTTTCAATAGTGTATGCAATTCTTTTTACTAATTTAAAAGGAATAGGAAATGCTGTTCAAATTATGTTAATTCAAATTATCTAACGTACAGATAAAATAGCATAATAATAAAAATTTCTATTTTAAATGCTAATGGATTTAATGCACTGCAGCCAAATTTACAAAAAAATTTATAAGTTATCTCTGATAATATTTAGAAAATTTCATAGAAATGTAAAAAATTGGTTCTTTCGTTACTTATAAGAGGAAAATTCTTCTAAAATAGTTATTGTTTTTAGTTCTAAAACATATTTAAGGCATACATATGCAGCAGTTAAACATGTTTTATCTATATTTCATACATTGTTTTCTAAATTTTCTGTAAATTCAATTTTTAAGCTGTGAAAGGAGTGTATTATCCTGATACATTTGTAGACCATATTTTAATTTTTAAGAAAACACTTAGTGTATTACTAGCTAAAAGTTTCGAATGAAATGAAATTTTTCATTATTGTATAATAATCAAACAATTAGTTGTAGGGTTCCAACCTTAACTCTATATATTAGAAACCCTCAATTAGAAGAATTGTAATTTTTGGAGGCAATAATGCAGACATTTGAAATACACTTTATTTTAAATAAAAACTAAATTTAAGCAATAGACACTAATCTGATTAGCCCGTGTAATAGGAAAATATTTACCACATCTCTTAGAAACTGATAGATACGTCTTCAACTGAACTTTAATTTGCTTCGACTATGTTTGTTGAATTTTGCAATAGCTTATCTGTTAAATTACTAGAATTATAATAAAATATTAGAGTTGAATTTAACTCATTTTGTTACACATTGGCAAATATAATTATCCTAACGATATATGCATATCTGTCAAGGTAATATATTCTTGCACCTTTTAGTTAATAGAAATAAAAAGTGTCAGAAATTTCACTAATTATGTTACCTTAAAGTAAAATACTCTTTCAAGCCTGTTATAAGCTAGATTTATTTCCTATCAGGTTTCTCTTTTCACCGCTGTTAGTCTTTCAATCACCTATCCTTTATAAATTTGACCAAATTTCCATGGGGATTTTTTTTAAAGAATTGTTTTAAATACTTGTATATTTAAGACATTTTTTAAATATAATTGTAATGGAAGGATTTTGAATGAAAGATTTCGTTGAAAGAATATTACTATTTAAGACAATTTAAAAATAACTATTCGCATGCCCAGGTAAATTATATTAAAATTCTAGCAATGTTTTACTTAACTATCCTATTCTTTTTTCAGTCTTAATTTGTAAGTTAATCAATGTGAAGAAATATAGAAATAAATAGAGGGTTTCTCAAAAAAGTCATGATATAAGATACCAATTTAAATGTTGAGTTTCGCTGAATAAATGAAAGTAATTATTTATTTAAGTGAAGGAATATTTGCTCCAAAATACTTACCCTACTTTTAAATCTAAAAAATGTTCATGTTTAATTGGTCGAGAGTATATACAGTAATACAACTGCTTGGAGATTTTATCGTTTTATATGTTTTATATCACAAAAATGGAGCGAAATTTCTTTATATTTCTTTTAAAACTTACAATTTTCAATTCTTTTTCGCTTACAATAAGCTAATTTTAGGCTTATGCATTGATTTTTTAACTGATAGTAACTGATATTTATAGACCGTATAAAAATAATTTAAACGATTGATTTTAAGGAAAAATGATTAAATATTTCAAACTAAAGTTTTGTAATTTAAAGCAATAAATTTTGCTTTTTACAGATTTTGAAATAGTTTAACGGCCTCTTCTTTTGATTAAAATACGTGTCAGAGAAGATTTTAAAAGAAATAAAATATTAAATTGTTGTTTTGTATATGGAATGAGAGATACTGTTCTCTCATACCGGTTATTATTATACCTTAAATACTTTTGCAATTCATTCCCAAAAAACCACCTCATAATGGTTTGAATGCATTTAATGATACTATTAATGGTGTTAAATATAATGCAAGTGAAAATAATTAGCTTGCTTTTATAAATTTTGAATATAAGTAAATACGTAAGTGTTTTTTAATGTTCTTTAGTTTAGTATTGCCTTATTTTTCTGCACAGGTATATCTGATAATGCAAACCATTCAAATCCTACAAGGCAGAAATTCAGTATTTCATAATTTTATTCCTTTTTAAATCGTAGAAGTCTAAGTTTTAGCTATAGTATTCAATATTCATTATACTATCCTTAGTAATCTTATAATTCTATGACTTATTCCACCTAAATTATATTTATACATTAACAATTATAAAATAAAATTTTTTACCAACATAGAAAACACCTATTTATCTGATCCTCACTAAACAAGAAATTGTTAGAGAAAGATTGTTATTAGTTCTAAATTACCTTTATAGCAAAAACCTTTCTTTAAAAAAACTTATTACTAAGATCTCAGTATTTTAGGAAAATTTTAAAATTCTGAAAGAGATTTATATAAAAGGGCTCAATATACACACAAAAATATTAGCATTTGACGTATTATAAGTTGCGCACAATGCCTTCTTAAAATGTTAAGACAGTGATGAAGAGTATGAAAGGCCACCTTTTGTGAGTAAGATTTATTTTTACAATGTTGGACTTAAAAAATCATACGTACTAAGCTTTAAATGATGGGTGTGCATGTTTTAAAATTTTGGGCTGAATACTAATCATGTTAAAATCTGATTTTAATTTTAACCTAAAGTCCAGCATAAGTTCCCCTTTCCCTATTAAAGTACTGCTAAAAACTTCAAAAACATGAAATGATGAGGAACGAACAGGTTCGTGGGGATCTGTCTGAAAACAATATCGTAAAATTTAAGTTTATGAAAGTTCTGTCAAACATGTTCCTTATTTGTAAGAACTCTAGTTAACAGGAGATGTCAAGAAAATTAACATTTCTATTATGAAACACGTGGAAATGAAATTTTAAGTTCAGTGGTTTTAGCTAGAGGACTTCAAGTAAAGTTATAAATGCTATGTTTCAAAATTACGTTTTAATGGATTGACGTATATTCTTTAAAAAGAGTATGAATTCCATCTTTTAAGCAGAAAAAGGCTTCTAAAATTTAATATGTTGATTAAAACTTTTGATGTTTTTGATTAGTTTGAAAGAAAACAGATGTTAGGGTGAATTGAAACTGTTTTTATATACTCTTTGTAGCCCAGAGTGTGTGTTTTCTAATAGGAATATCATGCTATTCTACATCACTCGGAAGTTGCAATAATTATAACATTTTAGTTGTGATGTTTTCGATCTCTGTGGAGCGAGATGTTATTTTCCTTTTAAAAGTGAATTTTTAAAATAAAATAATTTGTTTGATAAAAGATTTCAGTTTCAGTTGTATTCAAATAAAATTATATCCTTAGAATCTCATTTATGTTTTTATTTTTTTTTTAAGATTAATGCTTTTAAAGAATTTAACTTTCAATGTAAAAGTGATAGCGATGAATTTTAAGAACTGATGATAAGTAATCTTATTCGAAAAATGCTCTTTTTAATTAGTTTTTAATCATGCTATGACTTATTTAAAACATACAATTACAATAAAGTATCAATTAACTCTTAAAATACTTTAATATTAAAAACAGAAATAAGTTTAAATTATATTCGAGGCTTGTATCAATGATACTACATTATCATGATCAAAAATTCCAAACATATATCATTTGAGTGATAGGGATGTTCTCACTTTTTAACTATATTCTTGAATTTCACTTGATTCATATAAATTCCCTTAATAAAGTGGTCTTAAAAAATATTTTAGGTAAGAAATCACTAAACCTAAGAAATAATTGCTCAAAATTTTTAAAACTAATCCTTTTATGGTAAAGATATTCAAAACTTTGAAACTATTTATTTTAAAGTTGGTTTAAAAAACTAGATTGAAAATTAACTTTTCATATTTCATGCCTTACTTAAGCCCTTTGCCCGCTAGGTGATATAAACTTATTATATACACACACACACACACACACACACACACACACACACACATATATATATATATATATATATATATATATATATAAAACTCCCCATTAATCTACAAGAAAAATACTCATTTTCAGAAAAATAAATAAACAAAACAGAATAAAATCTTTCAACTTCAGTCATGTATTACTACACTTATTAAATTGCAATTCATTTCTAACCATATGGGCTAAAATCTCGAGTCTCATTCAATATCATCTCCTTTTGAAGCAAATACAAAAATTTTCAATAAATTTATATTAACCATTTAGCGGACAGTGGTTTCGCAGGGAAACCTCCTGTTAAACATTTTTTTCTCTATGTTTTTGAGCAATATGAAAGGTTTTTTCGATTTTTTCGGTTTTTTTTTATGTTTTTTCACATTTAAAAATTACAATAAATGATAGTACTAGACTTAATTTATATATTTCTTTTGAAATATATATATTTAAACTTGATGTACCTGGAAAGTTATTAGTTCGATTTTTTCACGTATGACCCCAAGCAAAAATATCTATTCAAACAACACTTATAAATTGTTAAGCTACTTATTTATTACACTTTTTAAGAACACTCATTTATTGTTCTTCCAATATAGTTAAAATTTTAAAAAATATTATGATCACGCTGTATAAGAGAGTAGGTTTTTCAGTTAACCCTCCTCAATCCATCCTACGGTATTCTCTAATGCAAACCTAAGGATTGTAAACAAACATTTTAACCATTTTGCATTTCTAAGGTTCATAGGTAATATTTATGACCTAATTTCATTAAATTCCAAAGAATTTATATAGGTGACCTTTAAAGGGTTAAGCATTAACTGGTTCCAAACTACTGGTAATAAAAAAATTTCATTCATAACTGGAAAATTCACCTGTTTAATCCCGACGTCATAACTAACTATCACTCTTTTTCATCCAGAAAGAGAAATTCAAATCATTTGAGCATTTAGATCGAAATAATAATTAATATCTTGTGTGGACTTTATTAATTATCTTTGCTAATTTGACCTCAAACTCTTCACCGAGTGAAAAATATATTGTAAAAATCTCTCTTCAAGTAATTCAATTATGACGTCATAAATAGTTAATTACGTCAGTTGTTTTCTCAGAATAACACATATTTAAATCCTTAATTAATCAGTAATTTTCGTGGATTTTAATTAATATTTCTATTAAGTATGATACTACAAATGTGGAACTTGGTGAAATAAATTCTCCAAACTTTTTCAGAATTGTGGATACCTGTCTCGACCCTAAATTGCTCCCAAATAAAAAATGTCTCATAAAAGTCACCTTTCAAATATTTTAATTATTCTGGCAATCCTTTTCTCATCCAAACGCAAATTTAGACTAAAAGAAGACAGACTACTGAAAGTTGCCGAAATCAGATTCTCAGAATTTTCCAAATCGATAGATACCTATCTCAACACCTAACTCTCAGTAGTTTTTTAGAATTTGAAATTATGTAGAGACAGACAGACGCGAGCAGATTTTAATGCATACAAGATTATAAATGCACTAAAACCTGTTATGTAGAACAGATTCACTGTATATCCATTCAAATTTAAATATCATAAAACTAATTTAACTGTATTGTCAAATACAATAATGTTGTAACTTGTTAATTGATTTTATTAGAGACTGAAATCTAGTGCAGAGCTTAAAATTGTAATCCGAATAAATTATATTCTGGTTTCGTCATTAGATGGTTTTTGCTTGGACTGCTACGGTCTGTTGCTTTGCTATACAATAATGAAATAGGAACCTACTGATTTCGGCTAATTCCGACAGGTAACGAACATCCCTTCAAACAGTAGGATTGAAACCCCCGTATTCAGATACCAAAGAGCAACGTCCTACCCATTCATTCATAGTTCGGTTAACCTTCCTTGTACAAAGCAACTAGAATTGCTTGATCTTCTTATAATACGAGGAACAACATAAAACAGATTTGCCTTATAAATATTTCTTTATTTACATTCATTACAACACTTATCAACACTCATAACAGATATCTTTGCTTAGTATTAAATAAATTTATTTGATGTACGCTACGTCATAAAGTTAACAACAACATTAATCTACTGTTAAAAATGCCTTTAGAATGAAAATTACAATTTGCGTACTAATAATTAGAAATATGTTGGCTAATATTAAATAATTAATTTATAAGTAAATTAACTGTTAAAATCTTGCAGCTGGTATCAAAATTTCGTTAACTAATACTATCAGTCAAACAGTTTTAATTATGAATCTTTTCTAAATACTTAGGTAATTCTAAGAAGAGCTTAGTAAAACTCTTCTTCAATAAATTTAGTTGCTACAGAGTGAAGAAATTTTTTGTATGTATGTATATATATATATATATATATATATATATATATATATATATATATGCAATTACTTTACTAATATACTTATTTTGCAATTACTTAAATAATATTCGAAATATTTTTACTTTAGTACATACATAAAGAATATTAAAGAAAAATAAGATTTATTTATAATAAAATGAATAAAAGTTGTATCAGAATTAAAGTATTACATATTATTCATTATAACCGAGAAGGAAATTATTTATAGAGAGACAACATATCAGATTATTATAACTTGGTAATCTGGCTTTAATATTAATATGAAATCTGTTTCCACTCTAAAAGCCTTTTTTTTTACCTAATTTCGACAAATTATAAAACAGTAATTTCATATACATATGAATATAGAAAAGACTACGATTTTTGTTATTTTCTTTATCAAACTTGGATACATATGTAGCATTTGCAGCCAGAATGATATTAAGTGCATTCCTTTAATTTATTTTTAAGCATCTGTCTGCAGTTTATTCCAACACTTGTTTAAAGTGTCTGGTATGGAAGTTGAATTAATGTTAATTATCTTATTCCTTCACAATATTTTTCTTTAAATCAAGAAAATATTTTTACAAGCCCTTTTGCAAATTATCTAAATAATGCTGTAGATTTCAGAGTATGAGAATCAATTTCACCTGCAGAAATAGTTATAAACTCATGAAGAAAAACAAACGACTACTTCTTCATTACGAATTCTCTTTGGTCATAGATTTAATTTTGCAATGATAGATGTCACTTTATGTTTCATGGAAATCAAGAAAGCAATTTTAAACAGAGACAATTTAGTTGAGACAATTTTAAATAGACAGTATATCTGCTTTGTATACCCACTTATAGGCCCATTTCCTGTTATGTTTTTCATACCAAATCTATCAAAATTTATGTTTTCAAATCTCATGTTTAAATTCAAATAATTTAGAATATTCTCTATTCTATATGGGCAATAAATATCAATTAATATAAAAAAAAAGAATCTGGGTATAGCTGTATAAATTTTTCTCACGCATTTGAGAAAAATAATTTATGCATTTAAAGGAGGGTTTTAATGTAATCAATGATTTTTGTACTGAATTCTTTGTAGATCATTGAGCATCTTACGCAGTGTTAAATATTCTATGCATACAACAACGTGAGTATATAAAATTGGAACAGCATTCTAAATTCTTGCAAATTGAAAGCATCCTTGTAGTTCTATCTTGTCTTATTTCAACACATATAATTTCCAATTAATTTTGTTCTAGATCATGAATTTACTTATGACAGTAAAGATGTTTTCTTATACTGTATGACCTGATAAAGTCAAAATTTAAAATGTCTTTATGAATCCTTTAATCTTTTTTTGTCCAACAAACTCTGTAAGATTTAAAAAATTGACAAAAAAGTTAATGCACCGACTAATAAAGCTGGATAATGATTCTGAGAAATATCAGACAACAACATTTGTTAAGCTTATCAATGACTCCTCGATAATCTTCGTTCTTTAAAATAAAATCATGGTCAAAAGTTTGTTTTGCTCTATCACCTATCTTTGCTTCTACCACAGTCATGATTAAAGTTCTACCAATCATCTTCACTGCACTGAATTTTGCAATTAGGCAATACGTTATTTGAAATTTCTAGCACATTTTGAATGTTACCTTCTCCCAAAGCAACATTATTTTTAAAAATTATTTAAATCCATAAGTTTACTTTAAAAAAATATATTGGTTTACATTTGTAATGGTTATGGTTTGTCTTAGATAGACGTCTTAAACCCAATGGTGTCATCTTACATAGTTAGATATTTAGAAAAACGACTCAAAGTAGAGAAACACCCTTACAATCTCTTCCATGCAAATCCAAATTTAATACATTCTTTGTCGTACTTTCAACTTTTCCTTCCTCTTTTCTTAGAACCTTCTATTAGAACTAAAGATTGTTTACCTTCTTAAATTTTATTGTTTTATGTTTGATGATTGTTACTATAGTCACATTTGTATAGTTCAACTAGCAATCCTTAATGTAGAACGTTAGAGATAAAAACTGCATTTAATATGAATTCTCTAAATAAATGGGTTTACTAAAGCACAAAACAAACCTTTCCAGTTAGAAAAATTGCACTGAAGTGAAATATACACACGACTGCGCTGTAAGACTTAAATCATCGGAGTTTTTTGTTTGACAAAGTTGCTTGATACATGGAGTTGAGAAATGCATGGAATCACAGCATCAAACAGCAAAACAAACATGAAAGGTTACCTGAATAGTACTAGTGAATAACAAAGTTTTTTATTCATTTTATATGTTTGAAATACAAAATAAGTTGCTTGCCACTGCACCAGTCGCTACCAAAAGCAGGTACACGGCGTACCCCAACTAAAGTCTTACCGTTCCCCAAATTATATGCTTCTCATACTTTGTATAACATTTTTTAAAGATTTTTTTATTGAGTTTTAAAATATTTATCTTACTTCACATTCTAAAATGTATCAGCAAAGTAACTTTACATTAAAATATTAAAATTAAAATTTTTAGCTTATTTACCTCATTATTTTAACTGATTACCACATATACAATATTTTAAAGCTATTTTAAATTTTTCCTCGATTAAAAATAAATTTATAACAAGGTGTTCAAATAAGTACAGAAATACTATAAAACTATCAGAGTAAATATTATCTAAATTGTTTTAAATTTTAGATTTATTTAAAACTATATATTTAAGGTCATTAAAACTGAAAGTTTATGGAAGTGTGGAGTTTAGCCTTGTGTTTTATGTCAGGATTTTTTTTGATAACGAATGTGTATGAAGTGTGAACATGTAATTGAAAGAATCATAGAAATATTAACGCTTCAAAAATGTGTTTAAAAAAATGGTTTATCCTAATAAAGCAGGAGTTAGACTTTTGATCTCCTTTGATACTCCACCACATGTACATGGGTTATTTTACTGTTGAAGAACTGTGTACTGATCAGCAATATTCCTTCTGAAAAAAAACAGAAAATGTGCATGCTACGTGTCGTTTGCTCACCAGGGTAAATCGAAGAATGTCTGTTACACTTGACATACTCCCTTTCTTCTTTCTGGGGCAAATCCGGAGAGCTTTATGTTTAAAACTACACCAATTTAGGTGCATAAACATATGTACAGTATAATATAATTAGTGTTTTTCACTCAGAATGACAAACTAATTAATTCTCAAAATGTTGACAATCACCGCAGCTTTTATAGCAGCTCATAACGAGTAAATTGCAGTCGATTTTGTCCTTTAATACCCACAAACCAGTAGCTAGACCAAAATATAGGAAACTTCATTTACATCTAAAGTCATAGGAATCTTACAACTGGAGCACGAAACATGAAATTCAGAAGGACGAGCTAAAACCAACAATAAGGAAGTTTCAGGACACCGCAAATAGACGAAAGCAATGAAAATAATACATAGAAAATCCTTAAAATCGTCTAGCCACTTCCAAAAAAAGTATATTTTCATTCCATTGAAAAATTGGAAATCTAAAACTATTATATAATTTTTATAATCGACGTAGAATAACTTTTGACTACATATTTAACTGGCTTTCAGAATATTTTCATAATAGGCAAAACTTACCTGCCTTTATGGTATTAAATCTTAATGAATTTGTAATTTCTGAAAATTGGACATGTAACTACATTAAAATATTAATTTATAATTATTAATTCAGCTGTTATAATTTTAAGAATATTTTTCCAAGTTTTAAAATACAAATAAATTTTCAATATAAATTTATGTTTAAGAAAATTTTTAATATTATTAGTAATTAGAATAAAATATTAATTATTAATAAAATATTATTGTAAATATTAACTTATTGTAAAATATTAATATATTTCCAATGCAGCTTAATTTCCGTTCAATTTAATAAAATATTTATCAAATACAATCAAATCGTAAAAGCTTCAATTTAGATTAAATATTTCGTAAGCGATATTACAAACAATCAGGATTAATATTTTCTGATTAATGCTGCAACTCTCTATGTTTGTAATGTATTTTTCTGGAAAATATCATAAATTATAAACATTAAGCTTTAAATAGATGAAGTAGACGGTTTGGAAAAGTACCCAGGTATAAAATATCGAAATTTAAGGAATCCTTCCATTCCTCATATTTTAACTTTTAACTGTTGTATCTCTACATTTACTATAATCCATCAATACTCAGAGAAATTTTATTTGTTATGATTTCATATTAAAAAACACAATATCAATATCATTAGCCTCCGGATTCCTATGTCATAACCATAGTCTTTTTCGTAACTAAATTTTAATGTTTTTAAGACTCATTGACTGGGAGAATATTTTCATTCCGTTTACTAACCGTAGAAAACATGTCATTTTAAGTGTATAATTATATAAATAGTGATGTAATTTATGGTGATCATTACGAAACTAATTTATAGTGATCATTACTATTTTAAAGAGTGATACATCTTAAAATGACGAATAAGTTTTATTGTCCATTAGCACAGTATGAATAATATTTTCAGCTTAAAATGGAATGTTATGGAAGTTAGCTGTATTTATCTGCTATTTATAAATTAACTTTTAGGTTAAAGCATTTTCCCATGACGAAGTGTAATTTTCAAGAGATGTTAGCTTTTAAAATGTTTTTGAAAAGTTGCCAGAATAAAAGCCGTAATAAACAAGTTCATTTTAACTTTAGATGAGTGTTACACTCTCTAACAAGCATTACTTTGAATCATTAAGTAGGTAATCTTAAAGAACTACATTAGTTTTTAAACTATTAGTCATTTTCCATTAACTACATGCTGAACTCGAAGGTCAGATAGACTTTATATATATATATATATATATAATATATATATATATATATATATATATATATATATATATATATATATATATATATATATATATATATATATATATATATATATATATCATATATATATATAAAGAAAGAACTCAATTTCTAAACACTGGTACAATTATCTCTAAAATTTTCATTGCTATTGTCAGTTACAATTATTATAATCCTATTAATACGATATGATCATATTTCATAAAAATTCTATATCAATTAAACAATAAATTTCCAAACAATATTCATAAAATAGAGACATTATATATATACTAAATATCATGGTTTCATTTAAAAGTTGTTAATTTTGTTAAAGGGATATAGTACCTTCCGAGAACTAAAACCATCATTATAGTAATGAAATATCCTAATCTGTTCAGAATAATTTATTAAACCAAAAATAATATTTAAATAAAGTAAAAAATATATAACAAATGAAAAAAAATTGAAAATTATTTAACCGAAAATAACTTTTGTAATATGATTATTAGAAACTAAATAGTAATGTCAATTTGAATATAAATATCTTTTTTCATAGTGTAAGATACAATTTTAATAATAGTTGGTATTTTAAAATGTAAAATAGGCTTAAAATATTTTAGAAATTGAATTAATTTTTTTGTTATAAATTTAAATATATGATTCATATTATATAGTTGAGATTCACAGAACTTTAAAGATGATTAACTTTTATTTAATAAAGAAAAAGTATTTCTAATTTACATTATTCAAAAAATAATTTGTGATGAATTGGATTTATATTATTTTACTTAGTATATGTATTTTACGGTTCTAAAAATGTATGGCTTCATGTAGCAAAATGAAACTTCTTTATAAGTTATACTCTTAATTATGATATAAGAAAAGTTTTTCTAAACGACGCATAACTTTTTATTTTACGCTGTATCAAAAATAAACTTTTAGTTCGAATGGTACTACTTGCTCTTAATTTTTTTATCCTGATATTTTAAAAAATGTCTTAAATCATACAATTTAACGTTATATGTCTTTAAAAATTTAATGTTTCATGTAGAAAATTAAATATTTTTTTTAATTCGACCATTAACAAGGATATAAAAAATATTTATTCTAAATGAATGAGAACTTTTTAATTTACGCTGTATCAAAAATAAACTTTTAGATCGAATGGTACTACGTACTCTTAAAACTTTTATCCTGATGTATTGAAAAATTTCTAAAAGAATTCAATTTAAAATTTAGGGTTTCATGTAGCAATATGAAACTATTTTAAGTTTGATCATTGTTAAGATCTAAGAAAACTTTTATTCTACCGAGTAGAACTTTTTATTTTAAGTTGATCTAGAAACAGAATTTCTATGGTGACAAGCTCTCATAAACGTATTATTTTGATGTGTGTAAAAATGACTACACAAATACAATTTTACACTTAAAGCTTAAAAATATATTTTATCAAGTATATGAACTGATTAAATTAAACTAACCTTTCCTGAAAATAAATCTATTAAGAAATGCAATACTATGTTGAACCCAATATTGAGAAAATTATGCAATAATATTCCCTTAACGTTTTCTCTTACCTTTTAATCTCTTATTTCTCTGTTTTTTTTAATTTAACACAGTTACACTTTATTATGTTATAAAATAAAATACATTACTCCGAATAATATAAATAAGTTTTAAAAAGTAGGAGAGTTATTGTATCTATTTTATCTAACAAATTAATTTTTAATTAACAACTTTCTAAAATTATTTTGCTTGTAGCTGAATTTTGACTTTTTTCGCTTAGTATACATATTTTACTCATGTTAATAAATGTATTACTTTATATAACAAAACTAGAAATTTTGATATATTTAAAACCTTATTAAGGATAAAGGTAAAAAATTTTCTAAACAGAGCAGAATATTTAATTCTACATTGAATCAAAAATAAGCTATTGGAATGAGTACTTTGATATTATTTTTCCTTAAATTTGATTAATTTAACAGAATTAATGATTTATTTTATAATGTTTAGACTTTAAAAATAAATTCGATTATTAACAATAATCGAATACAAGTTACTTTTTCTTTTTATAAAAAGACCGAACTATGGTCTCATAATTACACATTAATATAAAAAATAAGTTAGACCTCCTACTCACTGCTATTTTAAGAAAATTTATATTTTTTATCTTTTTCAGACAAAACTTTTCATGAATAAATTATTTTAGACAACACATCATTTTATCCACATATAACATTTTGTTTTCTTGAAGAGTGTTAAAGCAATTTTTCTTTCAGAAAAATCCTGATTCCTAACTATTCATTCTAAATATTCAACTCGTTATCATGAAACTAAATTTACCAAATTGACACAGTAATAAAAATTGTGAAAAAATACATAAGTGTGAAAATGTTAGACTTGCTCAATTTTACCTTGCAATACCTTTTACTGAAACTGAACCAGTGTTCATTCATTCTTTTCTGTAACTTTTATTAATGCCGAAAAATGTTCGAATAGATTTTCGATACTGAAGTTTGTGGATTCGAATACCACTGCTGGCATGGCTATTCGTAACTGTTAGGAAACATCTTTATGCAGTAGGTCCCGATGTATTTAGCTCTTGCTTAACAAAGCGGTACACCGTAGCGCTCAAAGCCAATATCATACCATATAAGTATATTAAACCTAAACTACAAAATCAATTTGTCTAGCCTAATCTTGAAAAGGTTTGCTACACTAACCTTTATTCCTACTCAATATTTACTCCATGCTCTTGAAATTGTAGAAATTAAATGAACCCTTTCTAATTAACATATGTAAGCTTATTTCAGAATTAAAATGTGATGAACATTCATGCTAATTATTGGTTTATGGGATTTATTTCCACCAAACAAGGTTTATCAAATTCACACAGTAATGAAAATCCTTTATGTATGAAAATGTAAGATTTGCTCTATTTTGACTGGTGATACCTTTTATTTAAACCATTCTCCACATCATTTATTCTTCTCTGTAATCTCCAACATTAATCCTTAACAACCTAATCAAGAACTGTCTTCCAACTTTTCTGCTGCTGAATTTCTTTCTAAAAGGACTTCCATCCTGACTTTTTTTATTAAAATTAAATGCAGTATCCTTACTACCCCAAATTTGCACATTGCTTCTGCAATTGTCGAAATTGAGAGAACTTGTTCTAATATCTGTAAGCTTATTTTGTAAGTAAAATGGGATAAACATTCATACTAATTAAAGATTCATGTCTTTTATTTCCATCTAACTATGTTTATCAATCTCAGATGAATAAAAATCCTTTAAGTATGAAAATATAAGATTTAATTTACTTTAACCCCTTAATACACAGTTACTTTTTAAAAAAGCCGGCCAAAAAAACTTTTTTAATGTAAAAAACACAAGGAACAGATAAGTCGTAAGTGATACGTAGAAAACATATACATAATTTATACTTGAATAAGTAAGTGTTATAGCTTACAATCCCATGTAAATGATAAATATCAATAAAACTTTTTTTTTTGCTTTCCTATTGTCATTTTCAATTCTCGATTGCATTCGAGTGGAAAAAATTATAGCAACATAAAGTACAACGCCGCTTGAATTATCTCGAATGTGCACGATTTGGACAGTTTAGCGCGCTCGAGTTAACTCGAGCGTGCAAGTTAAGAGGTTAATATTTATTGCTTTATTTTAAGATTTGCTTAAATTAAATGGACTTGTTTTAATATCTGTAAGCTTATTACGGAATTAAAATGGGATAAATATTCATACTAATTAATCCTCGAGGACGCGCTCTACCCGCAGGTACACGAGAACGCGCGCCAAGCCTCTCAGACCGAAATTTTCGCAGCCAAATACCAACAAAATTTTCCCAGTTCAATTTTCTCAGCCAAATAACAACAAAATAGCTTTTGATGATGAATAGAAAAATATTATTACCAAAAATACTCTATTAAAAACTTAAAATATGTTTCGGATAATCTTAAATTTTAGTTTTTAAAAGCATTTTGAACTGTAGATCTTCCTTTATTAGGATTCCGGAAGCACAAACATAAGACACAAATAATTTTAAACTTAAAATCACATCATTATCTTTTATCATTTTAATCAAATAACGATGTATATTTCACAGCATCTCTCCTCAAGCCCCAAACACTAAATAAAATTGAAAAAGTGTATGCTCGTTCCCTTGGTCTCTGGAGTCCGAATAAATTAAACGTATCTCTTTCTGAGAAAACTATTCAGAGAAAATTGAGGTAGTGCATGTTATTGGGGCTAGAAGATCCACTAGATAACTACTAATTATCTGGAAATTTATTTCTGTATGGGTGATTTTGTGTGGAATGTTTTTATAACGCCCATCTAACTAGATATATCAAACTCACACAGTTGAATTGAAGATTTGCTTTATTTTATCCGGTAATATGATTCATTATTCTCTGCAATCTCTTAACCAATAAGTATATCAAGCCAATAAGTAACAACCAATAAGTAACAACTAAATCAAGAACTGTCCATTTGTCTTACTTAATCTCGAAAAGGTTTAATATTCTGACCTTTATTCGCAATAAAATTAGATGTCATATCTTTACTGCCCAACACTTATACATTTCTACTGGAGTTGTCAAAATTAAATGGACCAGTCCTTGTTAACATCTGAGAGCGTATTTCAGAAATAAAATGTAATAAACAATCATAAGAATTATTAACTCATGTAATTAATTTCCATCTAACTAAATTTACCAAATTCGAGCAGTAATGAAAATTCTTTGAGTATGAAAATGTAAGATTCGTTCTATTTTACGCGATGATACCTTTTAATTAAACTACACCATACTCCACAGAAAACAGTCTTTTCTATAATCTTCTACCCAATAAGTATATTAAGCCTTAACAACCAAATCAAGAACTGTCCATTTGTCTTGCTTAATCTCGAAAAGGCTTTTTATTCCGACCATTATTCGCAGTGAAATTAGATGTCATTTCTTTACTTACCAACATATACTCATTGCTTTTGGATTGTCAAGTTTAAATAAACTAGCTTTAATTTAACGGCTGCAACTTCACTTTTTCTGCTTATTTAAAATATGACAAACGTCAACAAGTCAATTCGTTTTATGTTATTTAATAAAAAACTATAAGTAATTTATATCTGGAATATACATGCATCAATTCTTTCACAGTTTTAACTTTTTTCTTAGGAAGGTTTGCATAAATTTATTCGATTGAAAACATTTTTAAATGCTTTCAAATTTATAGTATGTATTCGGATTACAGAAAAAAACCTATATCAATTGGTATAAACTATTGAATATGCTAGTGATGACATCTTTAAATCAGATCGGATATTCTCGTCACTGCAAAGTTGGATTTAAATTTTTACCAACTCTTCTATAAACTAGAAAAAATTATGCAAAATATCATACAATCTATTAGAAAGTTATAGAATATAACTCATTTTTACTGTAACTTAAAATGAGTTATAGAAATATACGTCAATGAAATATGTATTTTATATTTTGCGTAAAACTTCTAATGATAACAAACATGGAATGAATATTAAAGGTTAAGAACAAAATTATGTGAAGGAAATACTTTCGACATGATTATACTAAAATATTTTACTACGGCTTTTAAGTACTGGAAGCTGTAGATTCGAATCCCAGGAATAGCATGGATTTTTGTGGTCAATCGAAGTAAGTACTGGTTTTATTAATCTTCGTGTAGCAAAAGTTATCTATAGTTCTTCTAAATACGCTTTGTTTCTAAACAGTACTTTATATTAATTTAGAGTATTTCACAATAAATTGTTTATGATCCACATATTAAAGTCAAAGGACTGAATATTTGAGTAAAATTAGTAATTATTTAGATAGTAAAACCCATAAATTTTCTATCACCGTCTTGTCGAATTTTGGTAATTTAACCATATTATTTTTGTAAATCGAATCTAAAACATCTAAACATAAAATCAGTTTGATAAGTCTAAAATGAATAGTTTGTGAAATATGTTTTCTACACTTCGTAGCCGATTATTTTTTTAAGATTTCTTAAGCCTATTAATATATTTTGAAACTATTTCATGACAGTATTTCAGTTTACTCATTACAATATTATATCGATAAATATAAACTACATGTAATAAAAATAATCATACACAATAAACAATGTTTAAAAGCACACCTCTAATTTTTAGACAACTACTTTTAGCACCATTTTCTACAGGCAGGAGTATTTAGAGAAGTTATTTTAGAATTTTATCTTAATATGTCGTATATTTTTTGATAAATACTAATAAATATGGGGAGCTATAAATGATATTCCAAATTTTTAAAATTTAGTTGCTCTCTTTCAACATGCATGAAAATATATGTATTTAGCTGAACTGAATTTTTGTTAGTGAATGGAAACCTTTAAATATTTTTGTTCCATCTTTTTTACAAATTAGGGATAATATTAAAACAATGTATGCATAATTGAAGGGAATCAGTTACTTTTTTCTCTAAAAAGCCTGATAATTGTAAAAGAAGTCTTTATTTATTAAAAGTGATCGCCTTCAAAGCCACACTTTTAAAATACTGAACCATTAATCACATGGGAACAAAACGAAGATAATATCCAACTCGAAACAGTGAAAGCGAAATCTTAACTTAGGGCATTATTTTTTAACAATAGATTTTTGGCGATCTTTAATAGGAATCTGTATGCTGTAAGAAACTTCCTTGCTGACAGATTCATTCATATTTTGCAGGAAGCAAAATAGCTTAGTAAAGGGAAAATAGTTTCTTTTCCTTCTGTCGCATTCTGATAAACTAACCCAAAGTGCATCGCCTTTTATATTTATATTGGGGTCGCAATTACTCCTTCACTAAATTTCAAGGACGATCATAGATTTAGCGTAGGAAATTCAATAATATTTTAGAAGGAACTAATTTAGAAATACATATTATAAAAGAAGAATTCATGAGAAAGATTTAAGTTCATTTATATTTCTTTATTACGAGATAACAAATTTTATACGCATATAATAAAAGACTAAATCCTTAAAAAATATTTATAAAAGCAATGTAGTGTATAATGTGAATGTTCTAATAATAATTACTTTTAAAATATTGTATAACAAAAATGATCACCTCCTTGCATTCGGTGTAAAGAGTTGAAGCTTTACAAGTTTCTTTTCAATATGTAGTACTCTTCTTCGAATTTGAAAGCAGTGGAAAGCAATCTCAATTTAGTGAATAAAGCCATAACTAAGTTACACAACAATTTTAAATTCGAAAAAAGCTTCAAAAATGTAATTTAACCTAAAAATCACGATAGACCTCCCATGAAGTGATGTGTCGTATTCCTCTTTTGATCAAAAATATGAAATGGCGCTATAAACTAATTTATTTCAATGCTACTGCTTTTTATTCAATACCCATTTTTATAATTATTCTAATTGCTACATAGATTTAAAAGTAAATTTTTAAGATTTAAAAGTATATAAAAATGGGAATTTATAATAATTTTTCAACCTCATAGATTTAATCTTTAACTTTTAATCAAATTTTACTGATTGTCGTGTTAATTTTGTGT
>CM063503.1:123814662-123839662 GCA_032207245.1 Pardosa pseudoannulata | reverse complement strand
ACCTCTAAAATGTGTTAATACTTAGATACTTTCATTTATATAATAAAAAATAACCATTTCATATATTTAAGGAGTCTTTCAATAACAAAGTTTCTAATAAAGTACTCTTTTTGATAATTTGTTCTAAATAAAATTGTACTCAAAAAGGTTTCTAAATATAATGTACTACAGAAGTAAAAATATACATATGAATGCACTTATCTTTATTCATAAATACGTATATTTCATATGAGAAAGTTTTTCGATCACATTTATCCATCTCTATACCGATGCACAAAAAGCTTTGTAGGTACTAAGACCAGCATCCATCCTGATAAACGTCTGTATATCTTTTACTTATCTTTGTAAGTGTTTCGTCTGATTTTGAGCCATAGCTTAGTGTACTTCAGCAAATATCAGCGTGATCTTGTTCAGTGAGTTTAAGAATGTTTAGCTTCCTACTGTTAATCTTCTGCCATCAGTGAAAGATAAGCCTTACTTATGTCCTCTACAATGTATATACTTAGTTATTTACTTTGTAGAGGAGATGATTATACTTATAACAGATATGATGATTCCAGTATCAAAATTTATGGCACATATGTCTAGTTTGGGATATATTTATTTACTTTATGTATGGCCATTCGTATTTCTTTCCTTTCACAAAATAATGTACTTTGAACGAACTTTTTACATTATCATTCTAATACTTATTTTGCATCTTAAAATATGAGTGTATTAATGTAATTATGTAAAATCCATATTTTTCTTTGCTAATAATAATTTCTGTAGACTAGATGAAAAACATCAAAATGACTTAGAGAGAATTTCCTTTTTTAAAACGCTTTTTGATCTTAAACACAGGGGAACCTACATGTAATTTAAGTCTTAAATTAATAGAATCTTATTTATGCATAAGCAGCTAATTATTTATATATTGTTCATAGTCTACAAACTACTAAGTTTTTATTCCATTTTGTATTTTGTATAAATATATATAATTATTCTTTATAATTGAATTCAAATTACCTTAGTATTGTAAATATTTAGAAATTAGAATAATATTAATTTTAAAATATATTATTCAATTCCTAAATAGCTATTGCATAATTTCTCTCTTTTTAATTTGTTAAAATTGTCTAAAACAATATTTCGTGATCTTTAAATATATTCATTGCTGGTTTTAAAGAGAAATTTCAAACCCTTCAAGTCATCATTCCTACCTCAAATCTGTGGGGTATTCAGGTCATAAAGTTCCACAAATGATATTTCATTTCATAAGAGACTTAATCATTCTCAGCAATTCCAGAGATGCAATTCTCTATGCATTAATGAGACCTCCGAAAATTTTCTTCTTTAGCAGGATTGTCAAAATTGTGTCACAATCATTAATTTTAGCACTCAAGAAAAAACCGATTCTTTGATTTGGGCTTAAATAATGCCCCTTAGGAATCTTAACCGCTCTGATAACAGGAGATTTTTCACTAATTGTTGATTGAGAAAAAGTGGATTTACTAATTGAATTTTATACTTGATAAGATTCACTCTTATGATATAGATTAATACAAGGTAAAATTTAATCACGTTTCACTTAATTCGTCCTTATGATTTCGCCATAAGTATATATTTATGACAAAAATACTTTTTCATGTAGTTAAAAAATTCAAAAAAAGTAAATTTACATTCTGTAATAATTTAAAGAAAATATTTAAAACTCAAATTCACTACTTTTCATAATTAGTTAAATGTATATTTCAATAATGCAAATGTTGTTTTAGAACACTACGATATACTTTTTTACTACAAGCGAGAATGAGGGTGGGGATTACTTCTAAAACAGATTTTGATCGGCTACCGGTATCAATGTTAAAATCGGGATTTGAAACCTCAGATTCACGCACCGAAAGGTTATCGTACTAAAAAAAGCTACAATTCTGCTCTTTATTTGTATGGTACAGTAGATTGTTTTTCTAATTTACCCACATAACTCAAAATTCTTAAAAAAATTTACTTGTTTAAGCAGAAAAATGTATAAAGTGCTAGAATTTTAGATCGATTGGAAAGGACGAAAATAAAATTTTGATAATCACAAAATTCTGTATATAAACTGCAAACCATGTATTTGATATATATATATAGAGAGAGAATATATTTGTATATATTTGATATATATACAAAATTAAAAGGAAGTATTATAATCACAATATGCTTCAAAGCTCAAATTTCATCGAAAATGTAGATTTCGACCATAGCTGAATGCTGTTTGATTATTTTAAGTGTTACTGGTGTATGTACGTACTAGGAAATTTTAATTACGAAATTTTAAATGACCCTTTCTAATCTAGTCATGACTAGTTTTCGCTTGACGTGTGTATGTTGGAACTTATGTGCATATATATTACATCTAACTAAAAAACTAGGACCCGTAATTTTCAGTAGAACTCTTATGTCTAAACATGCACCTTCCCTTTTACTTGCAGTCTGAAACCTATATAACGAAAATTAGGAAAATTATAACATCAAGTTGGGCACCTTCTCTTTTTGATTGCATTCAGCACTCTATATAGCAAACATTTTCAATATTTCGTGTATTTAGGTTTTAGGACATAACTAAAAAACTGCAAGTCGAGAAGATCGAAATTTTGTATTTAAGACTGGGATAACAAAATTTCTACTCCACCTATTTCAGTTAATCAATACTCCTATATAACATACATTTATGCTGTGTTGGCATAAATCAAAAACAATTAGCCGTAAAATGGGGAAATATTGTATTTAGGGTCATTCAAACATCTAGTTGTGCACCGCTCATTTAAATTCCAATTTGCAATCTAGCTAATGAAAAATCTCAATGCTGCTTAAAGGCCGTGGGCCATAACTAAAAATCTATTAGTCATAGAAGATTTAAATATTGCATTACCTATCATTGAGATGGTATTGTAATCTGGACGCTATATAACAAAAATTTCAACATAATATGTGACAGTGTATGTTATATGGATATTTTATTGTGTTGACGTAACTCAAAAATGATTAGCTGTACGGTACTAAAATTTTGTATTTAAGACTATTATAACACTTAGTGTACGCCTAATTTTCATTGAGATCTGCACTCTGTCTGACTAAAATTTGAATATAACTTGTTTTAAGACTGTTTAACTAAACGGAAATCTACTAGCTGTAGAAATCTTGTATTCAAGACTGATAAGTTATAGTTGTGCTCCTCCTCTCTTTATGGCAATATGAATTCTCTATAACACAAATTTTCATCATAACGCATATTACCGCTTTTGGTCATGACCCAAAAACGAAAAGCATTTTTTGGATAGTTGAAATTTTGTATTTGGGCATTCTTTAACGTCTTCACTTTTTAGAGCAAAAATTCTGATTATAAGATATATTAACTATAAAGTAGAATATACAATTTATTAATATATATTTTAAATATATCCATTCATTAAATATTCATAAGTCTATGGTTTCATAGAAAAATTAAAATATATTCAATCTTATTCAAAGTGATAGGCCATAAAAATTAGATTGTTACACAATGTTTTACTTTACAGCCATCTAGAAATTTTGTAGTCAGAAATTCGAAAGGTGTAAAAATTTTCTTAAATAAGTAGATAAACCTAAAATTTTACTTAAAAGGTATCAATCATTTTTATGTTAAGCATGACAGTGAAGTGGAAAATTTTATGGAGAATGCATTCTTAATAAACCCCTTACCAATATATAAATAAAATAAATAAAATACCAATATAAATAAAACAAATGTAAAATAATACATAAAAAGTCAGAATATATATATATATATGCGTCTGAGTATAATATATAAAAACATTCATTCCAAATCTAGAACCTAATTTTCTGGTACATTAAACTTAACATCTACTAAAGAAGCCATGTTCTCATTACTTACTCATTAACATATCTTAAAAATAGTCCCCATTTAAATTTGGGAAAAAGCTTTGAAAACTAAGGAGCTTTTTTAAACCCGAGTACTGTAATATCAATTATCAGCAACCTTTCAACATTTAAATGATATTTTGGATGCTCAGAGATGCTTCGTAGTATGACTTTTAACTTAAATTCAAACTTATATCTATGAAGTAAACTTACTCTATTGCTAATTTATGGATAAAATAAAACAGCAGGCAGCAGTTTTATCCTGTCATATATTTAATAAAAAGAAAACAATAAAACTCTATAACTTGAGTTTTACTACACTCTAGTTCAAGATAGTTATGTTAATTCAACATCAAAGTAAATGCCATCCAGTCTATAATTATTTGTCTATCCAGTATAAAAACGTCTGTAAAATATGCATTTTTTATTAGGTAAAAACATTTAAAATGAAGTTAAGATGGATAAATAAAAGAGTGATTAATCTTATTTGTATTATGTAAAAGATATTCTATTATACCTACAGTTATAACTCATTTATAATAACTTAGTTTTCCAATTAAAATAGCTTGATTAGTTAAATAACTTACTTATATAAAAAGCCCTGAGTAAAATAGCTTACTTATTTAATATATTTATTCAAGAAATATATATTGTAAGGAAAATTGTGACTAAATATATAAATTGCATGCTGAACTCTTAATTTGTATTTATTTCGTACACAAAAACTAACAGGGGATAACTGAATGTGAAAGGCTAGTTTTAGAACATTTCTAAAAAATGAATTTGTTTCTTTCACTAATGCAGTTATTCATAGTATCAAAGTCTTGATTTCTAACTCTTTTAGGCAGGATGATGGCTAGATATATAGGTTGTTTCCCCACATAGCGTAAGACTTGGTAACATGGATGTCCTTATCTTGCGTTTGCGTTACGTTTTTTAAGATTTTGACAACAGTATAATCAACTTTCTTATTACAACAACATCATAATAATTCTAAACTTAGGTCTTGTAAGATTGTTTCCACTATTTTCAATACGATAATTAAATTTTCAGGTCAAATATTTTAATTAAAGTATGTTTACTGATTAAATGTGAGATTTTTATAAAAATTTAATCATTGGTTAAAGGAAAAGTAAAATTGTAATAAATTTTATCATAACAAAGCTAATATTCAAAGCAAATATCTTCAAGTAATTCAGGTGTATTGCAAAATTTACTAAAAACTTTCGATGTCACAAATCGAATATCTAGAAATCATCTTCAAATTTTAGGGATATTAAAACCATGTTAGTCGTTATATAGTATGTAAATATTTACTCTCGAAGGATAATAGTACACCAGAAATAACGCCTAAGGAAAGTATAACTTTTGTACTTACTATCTAAACTGTAAAGCTTATGCAACTGCTTGTAATTATATGTGTTCATTTGTTGTGGGAATTGCACATAAGGAGAAATATAATTTTCTTTTTTTTAAGAAAAAGGAAATATTTTCTCCAAATTTTTTGTTGTTTGCAATTTAGTTTGTCAGATTTTGTGAAAATATAATGTCGTTTGGTTGAAAATCTTGCATGTTATACATAAAATTTCAACTTAAAAAACATATTAATATCTCCCTGAAATTGAAAGTGAAATTATCCCTGAAATTTAGAGAAATAATCAAAAGAAGCTTAATAATCATATGCTTAAGTTACAGTATACTTTAAGCACTGTTTTACACAGTGATCCCAAAATTATACTTTCTCTAAGCATTGTTACTGGCTCCCCATTTTTCTTTGGGCATTATATTTATCAGAATACGTTATGAGACTAATAAGCTCTTTTATATCCTCTATGTTTTAGAATGATTCGTCAAAAATGTTCCTAGATGAAATCGAAGGAAAATTAAAAGCTTTCAGTGATTTGAGGAAACAGTGTAAAGGAACTTGATATTGCCTTCAATATTTTTTGTTTATCTCTTTGAATAGGCACAGAAACTACAAATTATCTCCTCTTGTTCTTGAACTCTTCTTCAGAAAGAGTTACGTCCTCCCCTGTGTTGAAGATGAACCAAAATAGCAGTAAAAAACTTCGAAAATTTTAGAACTAACCTTTAGAATAATTTACATGTCTTTTTCAAAAATATAGAAATATAATATATACATATATATATTAGAGAACAAACAGCTAATTTGCAATATAAAATAAGGTTTTAGTATGATACCTTAAATACACAAACTTATTTTCAAGAATTATGTGTGAATGATGTTTACTTTCCTAATTCCACAAAAAAAGGTTTTTCCAATTTGGGCCATAAAATTTTTTTAATGTTTATTTTACATTTTTTAAACTTCTTTAAGGTTTACAATAAGACTATTATATATCGTGCTATTATTATGTGCTATTATATATCGGTAAAGAAAGCTAAAATAATTTCAAGTAACGGTATGGATGTATTTGAATATACTGCTCAATATTAAAAAAAATGTAAGTTTTAAATTTTTAGGATATTTTAAGATTAGATTA
Organism: Pardosa pseudoannulata; assembly: GCA_032207245.1. Lineage (NCBI taxonomy): Eukaryota > Metazoa > Arthropoda > Arachnida > Araneae > Lycosidae > Pardosa > Pardosa pseudoannulata. The sequence continues at coordinate 123,833,270 of CM063503.1, read as the reverse complement.
AGCAAAAATCCCCTTGTACTATTTTAAAATAAAATCAGTTGCATTAGTCTCATTCTTGGCAGTAATGTGCGCGTTTTATTTGTTAATATCTATATAATTAATTTAATAATAGTTGATGTACTTAAAACCTTTCTCTTTTTACAGTTAATTAAATCCTTAGAATTTATAGTTGGGAATTATAATTTTAATTATTCTAAAGGAAAATTTTAAAACCTTTTACTAGTGGAGATAATGGTACTTTTGAATAATTTATAGCTTTGATTTTCTGCCTTCAGAAGTTTTACACCTATTTAAATACATGTATCTATAAAATGTATAAATCCTTATCCTTATTTTGTTCTTTTTACTAGTTAGAACAGTAAAAGCTTGAAATACTGAAGCATTTAAAGAGAAAGGTCTTAAATAACTTTCTTCTATTAAGCTAATAGAAGCAGATTTTAAATTAAAGAAATATAGATTGCACAATCTATTTTTCCTTCAATTTAAAATGTTATAAAAACCTTTTAATAATAAAAATAATAATCCTTTTAAAGTAATTCAAAAAATTTATGCTCATAATCTTCTCCCTCCTGAATTTTAATACATATTTAAATACACATATATAAAAATGTATAAGTCATTTTCCCCTTTTGTTCTCTTTACTTATTGAATTTGTAAAACGTAATTAGCACTAAATAGAAATGGTATTAAAAATGCTAAAGTAGTGAAACATTTAAGGAGAAAAGATTCTAAATAACCTTCTATTAATACAATAAAAGCAGCAAATACTTTTTAATCTGACAAATATTTGAAACTCATCTGCAATCTTTTTAAAGCCATCAAAAGCCCATTTTTGTTTTCTTTATCCTCGGTAAAAAATTAATTCATGTATTTTTTACCTCTAAAGACGTAGATTAAGAAGTTAAGATTAAAGAGTTTTTAAAAGTGGTGTTTAATTTTTGCATGAATTTGTAACAATAGAGTAGTTTAAATAAGCGGCTTATTCGCACTTTTTATAGTCTTAAAGCTATTAAAAAATGCCAAAGTATGCTGGACGTTTCAGCTTTGAATTCGGATCAGAAAATTACCTGTGTCATAGTTTTTATATATTCCCCAGAGTATTATTAAGATATTTTAAAGCCTTATTTCGTATACAGGAGATATGTTCTCAAGGGGAAACATGCGTTTACCAAGGACGTATTTATAGGAGGAGTGGAGGGTCTGGATCCAACCCGAAATATTTTCAATACATTCATTAAAAGATGTTTTAAATTTATTAAAATTTGTGTACATTACTAGTCTCTACTGAAAATGTTAAATGATTATTTTTAACCATGAAAAAGTGAAAACATTACTTTACAATACAACTGGTCACAAGAGGTTGACAAATTATGTCAACAATTTTCGGTGAACAAGGTATTGCTATAAAAGCAGATGTATGTCTTAACAAGCTGGATTTAAAAACTAGTAGAATTCATTTTTACTAGTATAAAAATATAGTTTATAAATTACTGGTTATACCACACTATTTCTGAAGTTTATTCTACGAGCTAGGTAATTTTGTAAAAGAAAAAAAAAGGACATGATTCCTTTTGCAATATTTTTTTTATTTTCACAGTTATTCATAAACTTACTTTTTTAATTTCGTCTGGTAAATACTGGAGTGTCAATTACATATACTCCAGTATTTACCAGGTAAATATAAATCTGGTAAAAACTTAGAGTAAATTAAAATACAGAATGAAGTGGCAGATACATTTTTCAAAATACAATAGAATTCCGTACAGTGCTGATTATTTATGACTTATTTATGAATGTAAAATACTCTATGTACGTATAAAACTTAAGTACGTGCTTTACATGTGAGTGTATGTTTGAAATGAATTTGCGATATTAAAATTTCACTGTTTTTTTAATTAGGGCTTTAAACCCACCTGAAAAAACATCAGTGATTTTTACTACAGTATACTAATGAAATGGGTAATTTGATGCTTTAAGGATATTAGATTGTAAACAATTTGGAATTAATAGTTTATGAAATTAAACTCACTGAAATTTGAAGTTATACTGAATTTAGACTCTAAAATTACTAATATATTCATAGACAATTTTCTCATAATAATACTACTAATAATAAAAGAAATCCATTAACTATTAATATTTTTAATCAAAATCGATGAAGAGTTTGTTGCAATATGTGGAAAGTAAAATCTATAGACCTCTGCGAGGTCAGTCTTTAGTAAAGTTTTTATGCTGATTAGTTCAGTAAGATAAGTATTTTGGAAACGGCATCTTATATTAAAAATAATATTTTATCAGATTATTCTAGACTGTCTAGGTATTTTTGTTGTTTACAATCTAGATTTTCAACATTGCATGAACCAATAAATAATCTTTTTGTAAATTTCATGATAAAAACAAAGAAGGTTTGGTTTGGTTTGGTTTTGGAGTGCTACGATCTAATTTCTGCAACACGAGGGCTAATGAGACCGGGACCTACAGTTTAACACCGATTCCGAACGGCTACGAACATCCATGCCTCAGTGGGATTCGAACCCACGAACTCCGGTTCCGAAGGCCAGCACCCTAACCAATCGGCCATCATTCGGCAAAACAAAGAAGGAGTATACACTGAAAGATTTTTGTAACATACAGAAGCAGTAGAAACGAAATTCAACATTCTAACAGTAATTTTTAAAATTATTAGGACGTTAACCAAATGTAAATAATTATTTAAGCAAACATACTTTACAATCTACATTATCTTTTCATGTAGAGTATTCGCAAAATAGAATTAGCATAAACTGAGTACTAAATGTACTGTAAAATTTAGCATAAGTGGTTTAATAATAAGATTAAAATTTTAGCTAATATTCCATAGAATAACAAATTATCTTTCCCATAAAAATATTTTCTGTTTTAATAGTGCCCAAAATAAAGAACTCAATATAAAATGTTATAGGCAAAAACTGCGGAATTCGACTTTTCTTATGAAATTAAGTTCTCCAAAAGTTTCTTTATTGATACCAAGAGTGAAATGAAATATTTCACCTATTACTACTTAAAATACGTATTCCGTTTGAATACTAGTAGCTTTCGTGTCGAGAGAATCTAAATGTTGCTTCTTATTATTCAGGCAAATCCTAGCGTTTTTTAATACATTGCTATCTTTAGAAGTAAAACCAAAAGAGATTTCGGAAAAAGGCCCTGATTTTGAAAAAGAACTTAAATCAAATGGAAAGCTCTACTTCGATGTTTGAAAGAGACAAAAGACGATAGAAATTCTTAGAATGGAGCGTAGAGATTCTATATGTTCTGCTATCTATGTTTGAAAGAAAACAAGTAACAAAATGAAGAATTTTGAAAGTAAAATAAGTTTAACATCAGCATAAAGGAGTACTAATACAAAAAGGATTCTTGAAATGGAGGCCAAGTCTAAATAGTTGAAATTCTTGCGTGCCTTTTCTCTATTATTACATTCCAGAATCAAACGTAAAAACGTTTCAGAACAATGAATAAAACTACCGACCTCAGTATTTTTATTCATCTTTATCACTAAGTTTTAAATTCTGTATTTTACAAATTTGAGTATGTTTTCAATTGAGCAATATTTTCACAGTTTCTTTTTTTTCACATTGTGCTCGTAAATTAGTACATTTCTGAAAACAATTTTATTTTCAAATTAATTATAGACAATTGCTCAAAAGTGAATTACTGTAGCATGTTGAAATTTTGCATTTATAGCTATTGTAACACCCTAGTTGTTTACCTCCACTTTCGATTGCAATTCATACGCTAAGTAAAGAAAAATTCATTATAATGGACAGGTGTAAATGAAGCAATGATTTTAAAGAATACTTTTATAAAAACAATTAAAAACGAAAATAAAATTATATTTAGCTTATTGCACAAAATTACTCTTTGCATTTTTCTATTTTATTACTTCTTGATACAAAGTAAAGAAAGCACTGTAATCGGGGATAATTTTGGATTTAGAAATCAAATTCAAAGTAACGAAGCTAGAGGACAGTACTTGAACTCTACTTGAGCAATGAGACATAATTTTAACTGTGCTAATGATATGTAAATTAATCATGTAACCAAAATTAAAACCAAATTCATATAATTTAACAGGTGTATAATTCAAGTGGTGAAAAGATCACATTTTTACTTAGTAAAGAAAACGAAATTTTTAATTCTGAATTGCCTATTGCACTTGAAATTTTGTTTTAGAAAGATAGGAAAGAACCATCGGAAAAATAAACATGACTATTACTGCTTGAAAAAAATTTTGGCTTTTGAAATAAATATTAATATAACGGAAATTAATGCTGCCTCTTGCAGAAAAATAGAAGTACTTCAGCTCCACTCAAACAACATTATATATAACCAAAGTAAAGATAAAATGTATATAGCTTAATAGGTGTAATAGAAAATCAAGCGGAGTACAGATCAATTTTTTTTATTTACTAGTAAGAAAGCGAAATTTTTAAATTTAAATTTTTCCTGTTGTAATTAAAGCTAGACGATAAAGGAAGAATGCTTTACAAAAGTAGACAATGGAAAAACATGTTTTTTTATTTTTTACAACAAATTTTTTAAGGCTATGCCTCTTTTTCTAACAGAGTAAAAGCAGTAAAACTTGCGTATAAAGTTGTGTATACTTGTTTCGTAATCCAATCTTTACTGCAATACTGCAGTTATGAGTTAGAAAGACTGTAAACTGAAAAGTTTGATTCCAACGGCAATGTGTTAGAAAAACTACACACTGGAAAAACGGGTTTAAAAAATGTGAAATCAGTAAATCAGTGTTACTTACGGAGAAAATTACAATATAATCTCTTATATGTCTTATAAAATGATTTATTTTTTTAATTATTTGTATTGCTGCTGTAGTATATTCTAAAAACTAAATTTAGTTTAGCAATATATATATATATATATATATATATATATATATATATATAACATTTTATTTGAGAATTTTAAATACTTAAGCGATAGCAGGACATGAAGCGGTTACTCGTATATAGTAGTATACATTTTTTAGCTATCTCTTAGGTAAAACCTTTTACAATAATTATATCAATAATTTAAGTATGTTCACACTGAGATATATATTTACAAAACGACATAACATACAAAACCACAATATCTCCAGCGTATTATAACTGAAAAGAACTTTTATACGATAGTATTATTAAAATAGTCAATCTTTTAACAAAATACACCTGACTATTTTCTTTTAAAATAATTTATACTAAAATTTTCGCCATAAGTAATAAAATAGTTAAAGAATTGTTGAGGATTAAAGTTTTCATGCAATATAAAGAATTTCGATTTTTTTGGGGGGAGGGGGTAGAGGTTTACTCAGCTATATCCTGAACTCTGTTAAATATACTGCATGATAATCATATTAATTTAAAGTTGAATTAAGCTGATTATTGTTAAACTAAAATAAAGCATCAGAAATTTAATATAGGATCTTGAAAGAGCCGGTGTGTATAGGTTTAAAAAAAGGAGAATCACTCTCATTATATATCACTTTAAATTGAAAAACAACAAAGTATAAAAAAATATATGCATAATCTTTATAGGTGGTTATCTGACAATTTATTGTCGTTTTAAAGATAAGTATAACCCCATCACGTTAGAAAAATAAAAAAGAATATTTTCATCAAGAGTAAAGAATTAAAATATAAATTCTTGTAGCGTATAACTAATAAAGTATTAGAAAAACTGAAAGCTGCACAATTACAGAACAATATTTCAAATATTTAATGGACGTAGTACCTTTTTAGATTCAAATCTTCATCACAACATTATTTTATATATTCATTATATAAAAATTCTATTCCTTTTAAAACTATTTTTTTACAATTTTTTTACATTTTTTTATAATATTCTAGCTATGAAATTTGTTATTTTTGTCATCATAAATGTTATTTTTTAAAAATACCATAGAAAATGTACATTAAATGGTAAAAGTAAAATCCCTTACCTTGTCAGATATCTTTTAAAATATGTTACAAATTCAATTTTTTATTACCAAAATGAAGTAAAATATCTATTTCTCTGAATCTAAAACTTTAAATATCTGAGACTTTAATATTTAAATCCTAAGCATTGTTAAGAAATTGAAACTTTAAAATTAGTCTTTATCATACTATAAAATGTACTGCATAGATTCATGGAAAAATTATAATTACCTTCTGTTTAGTATAAAATAGGTCTGTTCCAAAATCCAAAATCCAAATTTTTGTTAATTAAATTTCTACTTTTTCAGTCGTGTTTATTTTTATATCTTTTTTTCTAAATTGTGATACTTCATATAACAAAGGTAAATATTTTTTTTAATTAGTACGTTATCAATGTTCTAACTTTGAAATTAATTTTTTTTTATTTTAAACACAGAACACGTTTTAATTTATATTGAATTAAAAATTAGGGTATTATTATAATAAAACTTTTTAGCCTGAAACGTGCTGTACCATTTCAATCTTTATTTAAAAATAAAATGTACTATTTTTTTTCAACCAGTGTTTTTTTTTTTTTTTTAATGATTGGCTGTGTTGAAAGTTCCCACGATTTGGCTTTCGGTTCAAATCCTGCAAATCAAATGAAACAATGCATAGATATATTTCCTTTCTACTCCCTCATAGAAAGTAATATTGATTCATTTACAGGGTGTTCTTATAACGAACGTGTCAATAAAATTCCCGAGAGACGGCCAAAATGTCTCCAGGGAAAGCCAACTGCACTGGAAAAAAGTCACATTATTTGAGTCAATTTATTTGAGTAAACTTCCTATTGACATTTCCTATTGTTTTTCCGCTTCTCGGTTTCATAGAACCGTTCATCATGGGAAAAAAAGGGTTGCATTAGATAATATGACATGACAATAATGCTATATTCGTGTAGACTCATATACTTGTCTCTAGTTAGAAAAAATATATTAAAAATAAAACTTTCGATTAATTTACTAAACAGAGATGTTATATTTCCTGAAAGAATAAAATGTCTCCCTTTCTTTTGAAGTTTATACCAAACAAATATTCCTGGGTATAAATACTGACTATAGTTTATATTCACTTTATTACAGAGTTCAATTTCTTCTAACGGAAATATGAGCATATATTCTCTACTAAAGTAATTTTAATAAGTAATACACACACATATACATATATAAATAAATAAATAAATAAATAAATAAATAAATAAATATATATATATATATATATATATATATATATATATATATATATATATATATATATATATATATATATATATATATATATTATGTATGTGTGTGTGCATATATATGTTATGCTTTATAAATCTACTATAATACACACAAACACACACATATATATAATATGATATTTTAACCAAATGGACCAACTTAATTAAAATTATATTCTAAAATAACCTTATAACTTCTCCTAAATCTAACAGTTCTACACATTCAAATATATTAAAATTAATTATGGGCAAATTATTCTTATAATTTTAATTACAAAAGTTATTGCTTTGATAACAGTTTTCTTACTGTTACCCTCTCTGAATTCATTAATCAACCTTCATTAGACAATTTGTGGTAAGACGGCTAGTTTCTTTATTCTTATCATTTTTATTTGATTACAGTTTGATTTTTGAGAATTATCCTTACCTTTTTCTACATTAGTGTTTTGGGGGAATAGTTAAGTAGTATATATATTAGTTCATTATTTTATACTTTTCATAGAGTTTATTTTTCAAAGTGTTTGGTTATTACACAACTTTAATTTATTTAAACCATATATATATATATATATATATATATATATATATATATATATATATATATATATATATATATATATATATATATATATATATATATATATATATATATATATATATATATATATATATATATATATATATATATATATATATATATATATATATATATATATATATATATATATATTACTACATACATTTGGATTCCTTCTTGATTTAGGTTTAAAATGTGTTTGATATTGTCTGTGTAATTTGTAAGAATAAATTTTAAACAATTAGTTTAAATATTGACTCTTTTAAAAACTTTTCATGTATCATCTAAAACATTTTTGTCCCCTTCTATTGTTCACACCTGTAACTCTAAATTTAGTCCACCACCATTATTGTTACAGAATTCTGTGTTTTATTTTACGTTTGGTAATAACATTGTTTGGGATGCCTTTTTCCACAAATATTGCAAATAATGTTTTTTTATTCACACATATTTTTGTCATTTTTCTTGTTTTGGATGTTTAATGTCTTTATTAATATTTTCTATTTCGAAATTACCTTGCAGTTGAGTCAAATTAGCTGATTCACTTCCAGGTTATCTACAGTTTCATTTTGCTCGTCATAAGAATTTTAGATGTGTTTTGCCTTGTTAACTACGTGTGCACTAGTTTCTTTAGTTTAAATTTGATTACCTTTCTTGTCACATGTATAAATTTAGTACAGATGTAGGTAAGCTAAGTTCATGCGAAAATTTAAATTTTTTCATTTTCCTGAGCGTTACCATCTATATAATACTAATAACATTTTTAACTAAGTTTACTGTGTCTTGAATTTTTTAAATTCACTTTTATTTTACTAAATTCATTGTGCTATTCTTTGAATAATTTGGAATTTTGTTTCAAAACTTTAAATAATCCTCGAACATTATAGTCTTCTTCTCTTTGCTATCAATTAATATAAATTATAAATCCTTTGATCCGAGATTTAATTTTAAGATATCTAAATTTTTCTTACCTGGCTATTTTTCTAATTCTGCTGTCTCTTCGAGTTAATCTAAAAAATTCCTCCTCTTCTATCCTTATTTTTACCGTCAAAAAGGTCCATCCCATTAGCAAGCAACACCTCTCTATTTTTGTCGACCTATCATAACACCAAAATATTATGTACACTATCACAATATATAAATATAAAAAAGCAGGAAAAATCAAATATTTTAGTATGCTTATTAAATCAGAGATAGTCTATATGAGACTTTTTCAACAAATAATAATTCAAGCCATTTTAGAATTAAAATTTAAATATAAATGTAACTTTTAATCAAATTATACATATAAATATAGTATGACAATATTTGGGTGAAATTTAAAAAATATATAACTTTCTTATTCGATTACATTGTTACATCAATGAAGGTGTTCATAACACGATAAACCTTTAACATTGGAATTAATCCCAAAATAGTAAATTAAATTATATGGATTAATAGCACAATAAATACTAATATTTGAATCCTTCCAAATAAAAAATAAAAATACAATTGCTTTCCAAACGATAAAATTTATACGTAAAAAGAAATACTGTGAACATGTTCTCCAATCTCAAAAATTATTACCTGATTATATAATTCATATTATTAAAGGGGGGATGAGATAGATGGTACCACCATTTATTACTCAGTCATCCACAGAGTTCTTCTCCCATACGGGCTACTCTCTCACTAAGGGTTATTTAAAAAATTCTCAAAAGAAAACTTCCGACACTCATCATGTGGAGCATTTTAGATGCGTTCGACGATATAACACTGGCGAATCCTCACCATCTGGCTGCTCTCAGGAAAAACTTTAGTTACTTGGAAGTTTCGATTCGGTGAGTTCGCCAAAGACCAGGTGCATTTGAATTCTTCGAACTGGCCCTTCGAACCCTTTTTAACTTTGTGAACGGCAGTGTTGCTATGTGCCCTCACTATCGGCTTCTCTTGTTGCTAAAAGTTGAATAGAAACTGTTCTGTTTCAACAGTTTTTTGCTGAAAACTTAATTTTGCTTTTCAATAGACCCTATGCCTAAAATGACAACCTATGACGAAATATCTTTGTTTCTCTTTTAATTCTGGTAACCCTTAATGACCACAAGAACACAAACATAATTTATGCTTGGCTCAACTAATATTCTGAAAGTATTTTATGTAACTTAGTTACGATGATTAGCGTCCCCACGTAATGTACTTTTAACACATCTGATTGGATGGCTCCGTCATAGCACTATGTAAGTGAATCTAGATTTCGCAGCATAGTACCAAAGACGGACTATCTCAATAAACTCCATTTTTATTCAACTTTTACTGCCTTTTACACAGCCTAGCGACTATTCTTTATTTAACATAGATATAACTCAAGTTTGTAGAGGGTAAAATACACTATATATTTCTAATTATACTGGCATTCTACCATTTCCTAAAAATGCCCAATGTGTCATGGGCTTGTAATTTTTAAGGGATTTCCAATCCATATTTGTTTTTTTAGTACTAGTCTCGGAACAGTTAATGAGTCTTCGTAGTCCTGCATTAAATCCACAACAATGTCAATAAAACTGTCAAAGCAGTAATCGATTTTTAACTGTTTTATTATACCATCTCAAAACTCAGGGAGCAATCTCATAACATCTTTACAGCAACACATCTGCCCCAGTTATGGCAGAAAAAAAACAATTTACCTTCACAGTGAGAGACAGGTCCCTTTGAGATTCTGCTTAGTTAATCACTTTTGGGGATCTGGAAATACTCAGTGTGTTGTTTCAGGACTCGAAGCGGGTTCCATGAGAGCCACATGTAAAAATACAGGAAGAATTGGAGCTTAAGGATTTTATTTCTGGGAAAAGGAAGTAATTTTTCTCTAGGATTGAGACTTTTTTTATCCAAGTATAGAATTAAAATAAAAAAAGGCAATTTTGTTACTTTAAGGATGAAATTTTCACATACTATATATATATATATATATATATATATATATATATATATATATATATATATATATATATATATATATATATATATATATATATATACAAACACATATATATATGTCACATTCTTTCATATATTTAATAATAAATCATACCTTAAAAAGGACCATAATTTATTGAAAATCTGAAGAAATTGATCAATTAGTTAACTAACTTGAGGTGGGAAAAAAACCTTATATGCGACAAAAAGAAATAAACGTTAAGAAAAGTACTGTTATCTCTAATCAGTTAAACAAAATGTTCCAGCTTTTTGTTTGAAAATTTATTGATTATTTAAGCCTTTTATAACTATTAATTATTTAAATAATAAATTATTTAAAATATTTTTTAAATAATAAATTATTTAAAACACGTGTAACTAAGAAAAATTAAAAGCCGGGAAGGTTTTGAAAAAAATATTTTCGAGAAGACTTAGTAGGAGAGAGCCAAGAACAACAGCCTCAAATAATTTAAATAAAGTAAGAAAAATAAATTATGTATATTTACTCTCTCTATACTAGTTTCGTTGACATAAAATTTCTCAATTTCTCAATTAATATTTTATTTTTGGTTACTTCCATTAGATCATATTCATAGCAATTCTTGCTAAAAAATATACAGAGATGACAATCTATTTACATTTTAACGTTTATACTTTTCCAGTGACCTTCAACAATGGCAAGTGAAAAAGTTAATATTTGAATCAACATACATTGTTTGTTCGGAGACAAAATTCATATTTTCATTTTGTTTTGTGAACAACCTTAATAATTCGGATGCGGAGTAAATGAGATTTAATAAGTATTTCTCTGGGGCACATTTAATTAAGAGGACATATAAATAAAATAGAATAAAATATCTTTCAAATAACTGCAGAAAATGAGATTTCTCGTTAATTTACTTCTCCAAAGTTGTTTATTTGTATGTGGATAATAAATGTTGCTGAGGCATTACTTTAACTGTATATGGTTTCTTTTAACTATAAAGAGAAAAATTGTGATTTAACCTACTAATCGCAACCTAAAATTTTTAATTTACATCTTATGGCAAAAGATGTCAAAGTGCAATGACAGATTAACTACAAAGAGTATGATGTAACATTAGAGATATATCATTGTTTAACTAATATTTCATAGATTAATACAAATCTATTGAATAGGAATAAAACTGTCATATGATTTTTTTTAATCTTACGAGTGGTAGGTTTTCAGTTGTACAGTTATAAATTTTTCTACACTAATATAACAATAATTAACTCGAACCTGTGGACTAAGGTACTGAGATGTAGTGTACTACCATTTGGCTATCACCAAAAATTTTTTTTATTAATGTACTGTTGGGTTAGCGTAAGAAATATAAAACTATTTTATTCCTGTAATTATTATGTTCCTTTTAAAGGATAAAACCTCACTTTAAAGTTTTTTTAGTTAAAAATGGAGATTACTCAAGAACACTGTTTTGTGTCTAAGATATAAAAATATTAAATATTAAAAGTATTTAAATAAAGTATAAATCCTTTTTTCATCACTGATTCCACAAGCTTACGAAAAACTAAATGTAATTCTACCATTACCCAAATACAATCTGTTCGGGAGCCTTCTGTGAGTTTGAAAAATATTATTGGCTCTAGTAATATTTGTGGACATGAGTAACTAGTAATAAACAGTAAGTCTCCCTCTAATTATCCTTTGAACAGCAAAACATGGATCATAATACTCCTAACCAACAAACCAATCTCAGCACATCCTTAATTAATAGTCATTTAAAAAATTAAAATATCTAATATGCTTGTCACTAAGTATTACTTACTTAAAGAAATTACTTTTAGAGCATCAATATTCTCCAAATTTTTAGAAAAATGATTTGAAATTAACCTTAAAATTATTTAAGCAACTTATTTTTGGTAACATTCTGCGACTTTGAGGCTTATTATTTGGGTGTAGTGCTTGTGGACATAAGTAACTAGCTACAGATAGTTGTTCTCAAACTCATGAGTCTTTGAACAGCAAAACACTAATCATAAAATTTAACTAGCCAATCTTAGCCTATACTTGGATAACAGTTATGTACTTAAAATATCTAATATGCTTGTCATTAAGATTAAGAAAATTACATTTAAAGGAGCAGTTTCTCCTAGCTGTCTTAGGGGATCAAATTGAGACAAAATAGTATCGTTATCATAAAAATGAAATAAATATTTTGATTATTCTGGCAAAAAGGAATTCAAAACTTAATATCAACTGTCTGAATATCGTTTATTGCCATTAAAATATTGAACGCTTATTCTAATAGCTATTAGAGCATCTTAATTACATTATAAAAGATAATAGCGAAATATTGTCTTTTTTACACTGAATAATCTTTACGTTATTATGTAATCTAGTGCACCCAAGAGTATAATGTTGTACAATCTTAAAGAGCAAGTGATTCAGGATGCTATGAATAACCTTACAAGCAGTTTAGTATCTATGAGATAGCTTTTTTTTTTTCTTGGCACCACCCTTGTAGATACCATTAATTAAGCTAAAATAACCTCGATAGTAATACCGGAGACAAAAGGTGTAGACCCGATATAAGAATTGATTAACCAAAACCTTGATAACAGATCTAAAGAAGTGTTGATATCTGCAAAATATTAATTATCGCTCTTTTCACAAGAGACATTTATCCCAAACATTTACCCTGAAATTTTCAAATATATTTTAAAATTCTATTCTAATAAAAGAAGTCTAATAAACGAACTTTAAATTCTAAAACTAATGAAAGAACTTAGTTCCATTCGATTTGGTATATACTTTTAATTATAAAGAAATAATTCACTTCCATTCCTTTATCAATGGAAAATTATTTAGTTTTATTATAGATAGCAATACGTTTTAAAAACATGAAATATTTGCGGGAAAGAAATATGAATACACTTACCTATAAAATAACATTTGAAATAGAAACTAGAAATTAATTTTTTGTATCAATTAGAAGCTAATAATTTTTACTTTTGTTTGAACCTTAATTATATCAGTAACAGGAATAAATTTTATTTTATAGCATAAAAAAGCTAATATTTTAAACTTTTGATTAAGTTTCCAGAATGTTAGATATCCTTAAAGTTTTAGATTTACAGAATAAAATACATAGTTTTCTTTAATTTGACATAAAAATTAGTTTCTAATGCGCATTACTCAATAGTATGAAATTCATTTGTAGACTATTTTTAATTTTTCCTTAGAAATATAATTTATATTATTTTAAAATATGTACCGCTTAAAATGACTAAAGATTTTTTTAGGCTAGATCATTATTAAATATTTTGTAAAGAATTATAAGAAAAAGCAGCACTCAATATTTCATTAGGAATAGAAAAAGACAGTTATAATATAGATCTTAAGTCTCGAAAGGTATCATATCCCCTTAAATCCTACAGTGAGCTATGCAGTTAAAACAGGACAAAAATAAGAACATTTTTCAATCTTACATTTATTTATTGCCTATAAACATAAGTTTCTAGTAAATAGGAAATCAAATATAATATAATTGTATACAAGAAACATGTATTGTACGTAAAAAAAAGTGTAATGTTGTTAGCAATAAATTAAAAGCATAACAAAAGATTTTTCATCAGACTTGTTAACTGCTATTGAGTGGTTTCAGATTTCATATCTAAATATTTTCATCCTTCTAAATCATTATCCATTCGTGGCTTTCTCAATACCTTCCTTCATTCAAATGACAACTGAAGATAGTTTTATCTCACTATTTACTTCCCAACGTACTTAAACGTTTAGGAGAAGAAGGCTACACTTTTATGGTCATTAACAAGCTTTATAATGTTGATAAAGTGAAGAGTCGATGCCATTCAAATTGTCTAAATGCTGATCAATTGTTTTCAATACCATTTTTTATAAATTTTTAAGACGACTATTGTCATATCTTTAATTTTTATTTTTATTATTATAGACTAATTTTTATTTTTTAAGAACAGAAGGTCAAATATTTTCAGAATTTCAAGAGAAAGCAATTTTAAATTTAAAATATTTTTCACGTGATTTTAAAAATAATTTCGCTAACCTGGAAAGAGGATTTAAGATTAACAGTATGAACCACTAAAATATACCTGCGAGCTACTAGAATATTTCGCAGTTGGATTCCGGAGGGGCGATCTTTGGCCAAACGTGTGTGAGTTTCTGAAATGTTAGTAATCCCAGGTGTGTTCTTAGAACAAATAAGGGAAAGTTATTGCCAAGAAATCAATGATTAAAATTTACCACACTTATAACACAAGTGCTTTTTAATTAGATTATTTTCTTGTAAAATTAAAAGCAATCACAAATAACACACTAATGCTGTCTAATATCTTAGAAAATTAGAACGGCTGATAGCTAAACAGATAGAACGCTGGAAATAAGGAAAATCTATTCAAGTCAAGCAAGTGAAAAGACAATTAGTAGATTTTCATAATCGTCTATAAATAGTAGATCTCTGTCTAATTACCTCCTAATTTAAGAAAAACGTTCACAATACCCCACAGCCCAGAGGTTTTGTGGACGATCTCGACGACTTCCACGATTTAAGTTAAATGTAGGACAGACATTTAGGAAATCGACCGGTTCTAATTGGAAAAATGGCAGCTGAATAGAATACCATTACCAATCCATGTATTTCTAGTCTAAAAAATTTGAAATTGAATACTTATCTATAGATTCTAGTATAGAAAGCAATATTAGCAATTCTTGAAAAAAGTACTTTAAAAAGCTACGGGAACACATTCAAATTAAAAGTCCCTAAATTTAATTAATTACATTCAAGCTACAAGTACTGCAAATTTATCCTGTGATTTTTCAACAGGCTTGGAGAAAATAAGTATTTTATGTGACAGAAAATAAAACCTTAAATAAATCTGCGTATTATAGATCTTATCATATATTCATTATTTTACTCTATTCAGCTACCTGTTTTTTCTTTTTCTAATGTAGCTTAAGTGAATTGCTTATTCAGTTATGATCGTATGTAGTTTATTAAGAAGGTAGGAAAAGATTAAAAAGAAAAATCCAAAAGAAAGAAAATATCATAAGGAAAAAATCTTAAAAAGAAAAGATCAGGATGCTATAAATACAAATACTTTTAAATAATCACCATAATCAATATAGAACGGTAAGTTGATTTAATATATGGATTTTGAGATTTAAAAGTTTTTTTTTTCATTCAAAATTTTAAACACTGATTAAATTCTCTACTTTGAAAGATAAAGTAAACGTGCTGTCTGCATTCCCTAATTAACGTTAGATATAAAAAGCTTTTTATAAAGTGAAAATTGAAAGACCTCACGTGGAATAAGTTTTATGGTTTCACGAGCAGCTCTTAGAATACCTGTAATAGTAACAAAAAAAGGAAAATAGGGAAGTAATACTAATACAAATCCTAAATAGAGCAAAGAATTATTCTGGAGTTAAAGAATACTTTCTTTCAGTACTGGAAAATAAAGAATACGTTACCAGAAAATTGCAAGAGTAAGAGTTTGAACACGAAATAGAAGGGAAAATTACATTATCAAAATCATAGACAGGTGTAGTGAAACATATTGAATTACTAAACAAAAAGCATTATCTTACAAATTCAACTTACAAATTCAAATTCAAAATTTCACTCTCACCGTACCAGTAACAGTATAAACTTTTAGGTGAGATTTTATATTACCAATAACAGTATCTCTTATTGGGGGGCAAAAAGAGTACATCTTTAGAGGCCCACACACTATCAGTTGAATTATGCAGTTTTCCTAAATGATGTCCTAACTGAAAGATAAATAGTGTAAACTGTGCAGTTTTACTGTTTGAGCAGATGGAACCTTTTTTTGCTGCAAAAAGCTGAGTAGTTTAATGTGTAAACACAAAGTTTAGTAACTTTACTCTCAGCATTCGACATGACTGAGACGAAAGTAAAAGCTCTTCTCATTCTTATTGAATCTTACCCATCACTTTCAAATACTTTATAGCTGATCCTAAATTGAACGTTAGACATTAATAGGTTTAAAGCATATGATTATGAAAATCTTGCCTATCCAATTTCAATGGAAATTTCGATGGCAAACTAAATTATTAGTAGTTATCACCAATTTTTCACACCCGTAGACATTAATAAAATTAAAGCATATTATAATGAAACTTGTGCTTATCCAACTTCAGTGGAAACATAGCTGGCACGCTAAATTACTAGTAATTATCACTAATTTTTCGTTAAGTTTTCTTTAAAATATACACGTTTAAATTAAAATCTGTATGCTATGACAAATTGTCTTTATTTTATATCGGAAATAAAAATTTTGTAAGCCAGTTAATTGTGATCAGTGATAAACCAAGATAAAATAAAATAAATGTCGACTACTGAGAAACAAATAATTTCTGCATGTGACATAAATCTTCGTAAACACAGTTTATTGCAGAACCAGAAATTCTTATTGGAACCTCTCAGTTTTTTGACATTGTTTTATCAGGTTGATAAATAAACATTTGCTATACATTAATTCAATTTATTGTGGCTAAAAGTAGGACCAAACTAAAGAAAACTGTCAGATAACAGTTCGAATTATATGGTAATTTGTACCAAAGTAAGTGTTACGGAAGAATTAAATGTATTTTAGGAATTGGATCCTAATACTTTTGTAGACAAGGAAAACATTTTTAGCAATATTTCTTGAGCCAATTCCATGTTTTGAGATGGATGTAGAATATAGAAATGGGAGATAAAAGTGTAAATTACTGAGGAACACTGATACTGCTTGAGCTTGAGGACAATTTTAATGTCGAGGTTTCAACATTTCATTGAAATGAAAGCTAAACAAAAATCAAGAAAACTCATACAAGAATACTAAGGTAAGAGAGTAATACTAAGACTAATTAAGAATAGAAGGAAATAATTACTCAACAGTTGATTTTTGAAGTTGCGAAAATACGGTCCAATGAAATGGAAATTCTGAATTTTACATTCTTAATATGCCAGTAATAAGTTCTAATAAAACCAAGTAAATGAATTTTAAATATAATTTCAGCTCAAAAGTTTAAATATTTAGATGAATATCTAGAAATAGGAGAATGTTTCCTCTAGCATGGTCAATAAAAAAAAACAAATTTCTTTCCTCTGCGGTATAGAAAAAGTTTATATTTATTTGCTTATATATGTTAAGAAGAGTGTCCCTAAGTGTGTTTGTTTTATAAACAAATCCACGCTGTTTATTGGAGTTACTCATTTGGGGACAGCATTCGTTGTTAAAAACCGCTTTCTATCATCTTTTCCATCCTATCACGTGGTGTGACAATATAAGAGTTCTTACAGTTACTGGGCAACGTTAGAGAGCAGTAACGTAATGATATTTAACGTTGAGGAGGGCGTTGAAGGAAGACACTTTTATATTTCCTAGCTTGCAAAAAATAAGATAAGAACGCAAATTTAGGTTTTAACAAACAGCGATTTATCTGAAAACAAAATTGCGATTTTTTTTTTTTTTTTTTTTGACAAAATTAAACTTTTTTAATTTTTTTTATTAAGTTAAATTGAGAAAAACAATCTTCTTTAAAAACATATACTGTATATAAAAAGAAAATAGTGTTAAACTAACTGCTTATATGGTTTGGTTTGGTTTGGAGCGCTACGGTCTACTGTTTTGCACACGAGGGTTAATGAGACCGTGACCTACAGTTTAAAGCCGATTCCGAATGGCTAAAAACTTCCATGCCAGCAGCGGGATTCGAACCCGCGAATTCCGGTTCCGAAGAGCAGCGCTCTACCATTCGGCCATTGTTCGGCCTGCTTATATGGAAATTTAAGGAGAAAGTTGCATGACTACTAATTTTCAAACATAT
>CM063503.1:123799662-123807162 GCA_032207245.1 Pardosa pseudoannulata | reverse complement strand
TGAAATTTTTCTCCTAAACTTGTACGGACATGTTCTACTCATGTCTTTCATGTAAAATTCTTTAGAAACAGTTAAAAGTTTTAAAATACATAAAAAATGTGGGATGAAATTTCAAAGAATTTTATTTTATTTGTGAGAAAGCGGAACTGACATTCTTTTTGTGAGCCTACAGGCAAGGCAGATATCAAACTGAGTTCATTAAACTGCAATACATGTTCCGTCTGAACTTTCGTACACAGATAGATGTTCCAAAACGGTGACAGATTTTCTAGATTTCTATTACTATCTTAGCATTGCATAATACGATAGCAACTTGGAACTTTAAGATGATTTTTGAACAAATGTTTGTAGATTTTCATATTACATTTTTATGGTTTTACATTTGAATTTATACAAGTTAACTATATAGTTGGTAAAATCAAAAAGACAACTAGCATATAATGTTTTTTATAATCCTTTAACTTATTCTAATGCTTGCAAACTAGAACTATAATTCATTTGATTCTATACCCATATCTCGTTTTTTTTAAACTAACATAAACCAATAAATATTGATTTCAATACATTGCATAGTAAAATGGAATTATTTTGTGTTAAAATAAGTGGTCCAATAGAAAACTTGTGATGTCATATCTTTCTTTGATTGGTATTATAAATATCTTATTATACTAACTTTTTGCTACCTATATTTACTTAAAAAACTTAAAAACAATAAAAATTAACTTAATATTTTTTAATATGTTACCAATATTCTAAATATAGTTACATTTAGCGGTTACAGTATTTATGTATGTAGCTGATTTCAAACTTTCCCTCTTTTCCCCTTTTCAATCTATCTTTCAATAATACCTATCTTAAAGATAAAATTGGAAAGCAATGAATGAATAAAGTACGATTACTATATTAATGTGATTTCACAACTTTAATAAATCCTTTCAAACATTTAAACATATAATTCCAGTCTTATTGTAAAATTAAATTATTTTTTTTATTTTCAAGGCAAAAAATCACGTAAGATATACTTTTTTTTAAAGTAATTTCTTTATACTTTTTCAAGTAAAAAAAATTGTAGCATTTAAATTTTATTCATTGGATTCAAATTTATGTACAGAAATGTAATTAATATAAATTTCCAAATATTTTCAATTGCGTTTACGTAATTATCATTATTTCTGTTGTAAAGATTCGTTTTTAAGGTTTACTACTTAAAGTAATCTCAATCAATCTCAGGAAAAAAGGAACTTTCTTAGCAGTAATTTTTAATTTCCAAGTAGAAAAATTAGTTTCTGTTTTAATTATACAAGTAAAAGGCAATTATTTGTTTATAAATAAAAATAAATGTTTTATTTGAAAAATTTAAAAATTTTGAAGAATTCTCTCTTTTTTAACATTTATTGGGAATTTAGTAGTACACGAAATAGGTCTCATACATTCATTACACCTGTAATATTGTTTATTTTGCAGGTTCCTTAAACTCAACAAATGAAGTTTAAAAATAAATTTAAAAATTCAGTTTTTGAAAACTATAAAATCTAAATTTTTATACATTTTAAGTTTCTTATCATTATGGTTAGTAAAAAGTTGGAAATTCACCTAAGGGCAAACACTAGAAAGTTCTCTTAGACATAAATATACTGAAATATTTTAATGTAAATTTTCAGGATATTTTCTTCTTCATTCAAGCATCGGTTAAGAAAATAGTTATAGTAATTTGAGGCTAAAATCAGGTTACAGTATCACTTTTCATGTTACAAAAGAGGATGTTTCCCACATTATAAATAGGAAGTGTATTCATTCTCATGTTGATATATAATGCAATTTTTAGTAACCTAATTTCAACCCTACATTATTTTAAGCAATTTATTAATCCCTTCTCCCCTTTAAATTTTTACAAATTTTAAATATAAATGTGACGGTTAATTTTTGTTGTAGAGAAGTGGATTGTTTTTTGTCTTCCGTTCTTAGAACAAGTTTAAATTTTTAATAAATCTAATGCCAATGACTTTGTATGATCTTTCTTTTTGATTCAGCATATGCATATATAATGTGTTATTTGCCTTGTGGCACATTGCTCATTGGATAATGCAGTTCGTAGCTGCATTATAAATGCAAAATAGCTACCAATATATTTCTTTTTGTGCCTTAGTTACGTTGGTTTTGTAATTATTGCTATGTTATGGCACAAAGGTTTTATTTACTCTTACAACTCAGTTTATAATTTCCTCTGTTATGGGTACTTCGAAACCATTAAAAAGTTTATGGGGTATACAGGGGGGGATCTGGAAAGTGACAATTGATATTTTTAAAAAATCTTTGTTTTTTTAATATAGTCTTTTTAGCACTCTAATTCAAATCAACCAGTGGGATCTAATGTTAATATTTCGCTGTATGTATTGCAACGTACCAGCCTACAGTTACACGTGTCACATTAGTAGAGCAATTGCTCTAATATTGTATACGTGATTATCGAAAACAAATGATAAGACGCATTTGAACAGACCCGGATACTATTAAGTAAGTATGGTATTTACGGCCCTCGTTGACTGGGTCCTAGAAATACCATTTTTCAAATATTAAGTTAATTTGAACCAAAACATTTGCCTTATATTGAAGAAATCTACTTTTAGTATTTCTACGTAGAAATACTTTACTTTTCCAGGGTGATCCAGCTGAAGTAAGACCGAAAGTGTAACAACACCTGAAATCATTGACGTTGTTTTGAAATATCGGAGAATGCGTAGAACTCCTATTACTATATGAATTTTAATAGAACGTACTCTTTACGTTTTCCGAGAGGAATTGCAATTGAAAAAAACTTCGCGGAAGACGAGCGTCGTGCTTCCTTATTAAATATACGAAATGCATTAGAACCATACTTTTGGAACACTACTCAAGTCATGATTTACAAGAACCAGTAGTTACCAAAAAGGAGTTATCCGAATACCTATAAATAGATAGTTAAAATCCAGAGCTGGTTGGAGGGCCCTGTCCATAATGCTCCAAACGTGCTCAATAGAAGAGAGATCCGGCAACTTTGCTGGCCAAGGTAGCGTTCGGCATGCCCGACAACAAGCAGTAGAAACGCATGCAGTGTGGGACCGGGCATCATCTTGCTGAAATGTAAGCCCATGATGGCGTGACATGAAGGGCAACACAACGGGGGCTTAGAATTTCGTCTACGTTCCACTGTGCAGTAAGAGTGCCATGGATGACAACCAAATGCGTCCTATGAAATGAAATGGCACCTCAGATCAACCCTCCTGGTTGTCGGCCTGTATGCCGGAAGATAATCAGGTTGGTATCCCAAAGTGATCTGGGGCGTCTCCAGAGACGCCTTCGCTGGTCATCAGGGCTCAGTTCAACGCGGTACTCATCACTGAAGACTATTCTAGTACAATGACATTCCAGTTCGAATGAACCTGCGAACTGCAAACAGGCTTATCATTGTACAGAGGTCCATGGTAGTTGACGCATGGGGCGCCGTAACCTCAGCCGCCTATGAATGGTCCTTGCGCTCAATGAAGCACTAGCTGCGAGTACAATCGATAATAATAATGCATCTAGGACTGTGAGTGCCACTCTAACGATTGATCGGTCCTCACATTATGTGGTTTATCTAGGTCGACCACTTCCTTCTTGGCGCTGTGTCCGGGCCATGTTTCACCCATTCCATCCAACATCGTCTAATAGTGGCATCAATCCTTCTCAAATGTCGAGCTATTGGCCGAGTAGTCCAACCGATTTCTTTGAATCCAACTACATACCCTCTTAAATAATAACATCAACTCATATCATTCGCGCACCTGTGTGCGAGGCACACTTACACTCTATCTGAGTACAAGGAATGAAATTTTCAAAGAATTTATGACCTGGAATCGAAATTTCTCCTCAATATCCTGTCAGTTTTCAGATAAAATACGCTGCAGCTAAACGTTCTTTCATTTCCTGTCAAACTCTTTCCGTAGAAACCTGTTTTCATATCAATTAGTGTTCCATTTGCATCTTCTTGGTGACTCTTTTATTTTAGTTTATTTAGAAATGTGAAAAAAAAAATCTGTTGATCCAGAAAAAGGTAAAGTAATAATTGAAAAATACCACTCTGACCTTCTAAGGAAACTGGACACAAAAGTTCTCAAAAACTGACATGATTAATGAATATTCATCTTCCATTATGACGATACACTTCTTCCAAAACATTTTATAGGCGTTGGGGAATTTGAAGAGTCTGAATTATTAAGTGCTACAATATCCCTCCTAGATGCCAGATCTGGCTTCTTCAAACTGCCATTTCTTCCCAAAGCTTTAAATATTTTTCCCAGATCAACGTTTTACGTACTATCAAAAAAAGAAATGGTTCTAATTGGGCACATTGCGTTAAAAATATAAGTTTTTTAAACAAAAATTGGCAATTATCATTTAATAATTTTCTTAAAATGGTACTCTATATTGTGAAAAAAATTGTTCAGCCTGATCCTGTTAATTAAAATTGCTCCCTAAAAGGTTTTAATGGTTTGGAAGGACTGGAAATTAAATAAAACTATGTATGTAATAAATTTTATACCTGTAAGTAAATTTTGCGTTCTCTTAAATTGTAGCTCATAAAAGTAGTAATAAGGATTTATTTTTAAAAATGCGCGACAGCCGGGCCAAGGCTTACGGTGCCAATCTCCGTTTACTTGAGCAAAGGCCCTGGGGCGCGAAGTTCCGGTTAGGTGGTCAATCTTACGCAGTGTTTTGTTCCCAAGCATGCTTGGTCCTCAATTTCTCTACCCACTGACGGGATGAAAGGCTGAGTCAACCTTGCTCAGCCAGGGGATCGCTACCCTAAAGCCACTGGGCTTCAGTAATAAGGATACAGAACTAATATTCGAACAAAATGTTTTTCTACAGCTACAAATTTCAGACACCGTATTTTTAATCTTGTGCTGCCAACATATAAAGATTGAATGTGTAAGAGTGTTACTGAACATAAAAATTTGTGGAACAACTTTTAAACTACTTTTAATAGTTAAGTTAGGAGTCTCTTATGATGTTGAGGTGAATGAAATGATTACATTTATATCAAGAGCTCGGAATGCAAAATATTATACTTAGGTGTTTTGTAATTCTTTTTCGTAATTATACAATCTTTATATTTTTTTGTTTTAAGATATTGTATTATCATTATCGATGGCAATATATTGCTTGTGAATGAAAAAGTATAACCACAAGTTTTCTGATCACTAAACAAAACTCTGTAAAGCGTACATAGTAATAAGTCGAGGCATACATATTAATTTCGAAATCGTTTAACTAGTGCAGTTGAGTTGAACTAACTTTTAGAAGTAAAGCGCGAATCAGTATATGGTAATTATGATGATGTTTAAAACTATGCAAGAACTGAATATAATCCGAACACAAAATTAAAATTTCTTGTACATTATAAACATGTCAAACACTTTCCAAATGATCCCTGCAATTTTTCTGAGACATTCATTAGAGATGATTAGAGGGGAATGGAACTACTTAATGACCCCCATCTATGCAGGCGATGTTTATGCATTTCTGGTATGCTTTCTAATATACATATTCTTCGCAACTTTTGTTAAGTAGTTCCCTCACTTAAAAAACTCTCATTTTAGTCAAGTCTTTTATGCATTAGACCCCGGATAATATATGTTATGAATAGCTTTGCCAAAAGTGTATTCACCAAAACTTGATCTGGGAGCAAATATGCTATTTCTCTACACATATTTTTGTGATCACTTAATAAGTAAAATCATGTATAAATTTTATGTGAGAAACTTGTGAGAAGTCGCATAAAATAACATGAATCAACTGTTATAAGAGAAGGAACATATAATACGAGAACTTATTTTCTGTTCTTTTAAAAATATTTCTAAGGAAATTAGGACATTATGGTTTTAAGTGGGAATCAATAAAGTGATTAGGGTAAGAAATTAAACAAATAATTATGACTTATAGATGAATTATATTACTTATGAAGTTAATTGTTCTGAGTAAATTAAAATAAATTTGCCGATAGAATAAACTTTGATACACTTATGCATCATTAATGTCATAACCTATGGAATTCAATTGCAATAAATTGCCATATTAAACAACATTACTCTTCAAGGGTCTAACTTCATACAGTAGATGTTGATACATTCTGTTATGTATAAAGAAATATCTTGCAATAAAGAAAGATTTTTCAGCAGGGTATAATCTGTATTCAAGTTATGATATTTAAGCTATGAGTCAAAGCCTATGAGTCTTGATTCCTACTAAAAGCGAAAAGCAAAAAATATGAAAATCTTCCATTCTATCAGTTGGTTAGAATATAATTTTTTACGAAACGAAATGGATTTCAGACTGTTAATTGCACCCAATAATTATTTACATGTCTAGTTCATAACCGATGCATGAAAATAGTTTCAACCTGAAGTAATTCTCCTTCCCAAACATACTCTTTAATCTTCTTATCGTCCTTAATTCTTAGGTCATAGTGAATTAAGCATTACTGGTACAAAAACATGACATCTGGTGTCGAAATGCAAGTAAATTACTTCATCATTTTTCCTAGTTCATATATTTATTTTATTCGATAGAATGTTTCCACCATATGGGATTGTAAACACTTCATACATATAAACATTTTTGAACATTATAATGGGGAAATGCAGCTCAGATATAAAAAGCTGTAATTTTTTCAGATGCCTTCCCCTCCCCCTTAATTTATCGAAACAAGTCATTGTTGTTGAGCATATAACAGCTTTTGGCGTATCCTCAGGTCCAGAAAGGAAGGAAGTGACCAAATAACATCTGTAATGGAAAAACCTTCCCTGCAAAACGTACAGTTAACGAACTCACATACAGTTAACTAATCACAATACTCTATACAATTACGTTACTGTTCCAGATATTTGAGACCAGAACTCTTTACAAAGACCTACTGTTTCTGAAATTGAAAATTTAGTCTCTTGTTCACAGATCTCTCTGTACTGTAAATAAAACTGTAGAAATGCTTTTGGTACATATTTATTTTAATATTTAAAAAATTATTAAAATCAAGAATAACAGTTCCATATGTTTTACAAATTACTACATTTCTTAGTGGATGTTTAAGTTTCATTCATTGTCCAAGTATTTATGAAAGAGAAATTTACTATTTATTATGTGTTTGAATTCAATTTCCGATAAGACAGATTTACTACAAGAATACGATGCTTAAATTCCTAACTGTATTTATGTGGATGTACCAATTAGATTATATGCAATTGTAGCAAGCGTGAACTAGTGCATAATAAGTCAATATAGAAAATAATATACATATTAGAAAGGTACTGAGAATCACATAATAGTCAAACATCTAACTATAATATAGACATCGCAAAACGAGACAAAATATATTGAAATAAAGCTATGTATAATAGGAATACAACTGCTTTGTATTTTCTCCCTGGATAAACAAACAAAATATTCTATCACTGATGTTCAGCGAGTTTTCCCATAATTGAT
>CM063503.1:123769662-123792162 GCA_032207245.1 Pardosa pseudoannulata | reverse complement strand
TAAAAATAGATGATGCAGTAAAATTGAAAACCATGGTCTTCGATAATTAAAGATTTTGTACTGCCTGTTTGACTTTCATCCCTCTCATATCAATGCACGTAAAATAATGAGTAAAAGAAAGAACAGAATAGCAAAAAAATTTCATTGAATAACAAATACCGAGAAATGTTTGTTTATGTATAAAATTTCAAAATGATAACCAATAAATAAAATTCCAAAATTTAGTTGAGGATTTAAAGATTCAGTTCAGTTACACATCTAGTATACAATCGTACAAATATTAGTGACAACAAAATAAATGCCTTGCCACACAAAATTTTTAATCTATTAATTTTAGAAAATAGAATAAAGCTTGAAAAAAATTTTACTTTTTTCTAGGTTTCTTTCTGAGAGTTAGATTACTAGTCCATTCCTACGAAAAAACGCTAAATAAATTAAATTATAAGCACTCTCCTTTGAAAAGAAACTTGGCACCCATTCAAAATGAAAGAGGCACGTGAAAACCCAATGTGATAGCTGATTATAAAGCGAAGTAATCGTTTATGATACCAAAAGATGAGATACAAAAACTTAATTCTATGTCCGAAATTTCTCAACCAGAAACGAAAGGACTTTACAATATGGCACTAGCGGATAAAAAAAAAAAGTGTCCAAAAGAAATGCAGTTTTTCCTTTTTCTCAGCGAACAGAATGGCATTAAGAAACCTTTTTCCCGAGCAAAGAGTCAGCTCAGAATAAGCGAGATAAAGGCAAAAAGGCGTATCGCCAACTTCCACATGGATGGCCGAGCATTACCGATTCCTCGATAATCTTTCTTCAGCTGTATATATTTCACGGCCGATTTTCAAGCTTTGCTTTAGCTGAGGTGTTCTTTGCAAAGGGACGAATCAAAAACTGAATTTCAGCTGTTGGAGTAGATATGACCCCATTTAGTCGCCTCGCCGTAAATACTTCCACTGCATTTTTCCCTTTTCGCACACGAATCACTTTTTTATTTCCTATTCTTAACAGCCAATGGGAAATCTTTATAGACTTCCTGGGTATTAAACCCTGCCAAAACATTTTTAATTGGCTTACAAATACTCAAACAACTTGTTTAAAAGTACTTCTACTACACAAAGCACTTGTCCATACATATCAAATTATTCCGACTTCATCAGTTTAGAAACAATTTGACTTACAACATTGCCAATGAAGAAAATGAACAGGAACACTCATTATTCCAATAGTGTTGTTTGGACTACAAATCGTTCCTTAGATCTATTTCGAAACAAATCAGAAAAAAATTCTTAAAACTTATTTTAAATATATTGGGAAAACCTTTAAGTACTGATACCTAGTGGAAAAAAGTAGCAAAAATCTTTGACAAGAAATATCTTAATCTTACTTCATTATTAGGAAATTTGAAAGATATTTTTTACTGCAAGATGGGTGTCAAAGATAATTTATTATACTATTGTTATAATTTACAAATAGCTTATTTACAGTCATGAATGACGGTTGTATAAGCCTAATCTCCCGTCTGTCAGAGACGACTACAGTTAAATCATTAAGGTATTTATATCAACTTTTTCAACAAAAATTAAGAGAATGTCAGGTGAAGAGGCTTAACATGTCTTGACGACAAGTGTTTAGCAGTTTCCTTCTTTTCGTTCCAACTCAGGTTTCTGTAATGCCCTGTGTGAATAAAAAAATTAATATAGTAATAAAAAGTTACTCCAAAAATTAGTAGCAGAGCTAAATTGTTTTTTCTAAGCGTGGTAAATTCAGTTTGGCAAGATCAACTAGAAACAATAAAAATAGTTTTGGTTGTGCCTGAAAAGTAATTTCAAATTGCTTAGTGACCATTTAAAAGTTTCAGAACTTAGTACACAAGAGCAACCAACACCGCATGAAAGAGTAAAATTATTCGGAAATTGCTTGTTCACTAAAATGGTCTAGAGAAAATCAGATTAGCTAAACAGTTTGTAAGGTCTTGCTGAAAGGTGCAGAATTTCTATAAGCATGTGTAAACATGGTTCTTAACGAGAGAAATAGTCTTATAAAAATGTTCTATTTTTAAATGTAAAGAGAAATTCATGCAGACTTTTTTTCGTACTGCTATTAAATGACTGAGTGCTTTCCAGAATTGTCAAATAACAAGAAATGTGAAATAATAAATAGCTTCTACTCTCTGGATCAGACTCACGAATTTCTGCCTGCCAACACACCACTTTATAAATTCAAAGTCCTAACTAAATAGCTTAGCTAAATAAGGGGAATACTTGCTTAAACAAAACACTATTATCTTTAAATCGGAGTATTTTTATAATAAATTGCACTGTCAGTCGAACTAAATATTCCAAATAGCATGCTTAAAATACCTCAGTAAATGCTCATAAAATATATACATGTATAAAAGAAGCTAATCTTCTTCTGTAGTTAACATTTAAGGAAATTGAGAAAAAAACTCAATTGGCATGGAAATCAATTCAATGCAGTTTAACAATTTCTTTACCTCTCATCATTATCTTTACAGAGTGACAAGTTTCTAGTGACTGCTATACATAAATGTACCTCTATATCCTTTTAATTTATCAGACTAGTATTAAATTGAAAATTTAAGTACTTATTCTAAACAAAATAATTATTAAAGGAAACATTAGTTGGAAATTCAGAACTTTTAGAATATCGCATCAAAATAGAATCATTGACATTGCTGCCTTCTTTAGAATTTCAACAGTTTTTTTATACCCATATAGAAACGTTCTATCCATCAATATTCATTCAAAAGCAATTAAAATTGTCATCGACTACTGAATTCTTTGACTCAACAATACAATAGAATAGTAACATTCCGTTTATGCATATAATTCTATTGAAAAATCCTGTATTATAAGCTGAAAAAGCTGTCCACTTTTTTGTCCTAAGTGAAAAGAAAAGTATTCCTTTCTAATGGGACCACATTGGTTGAACTGATAAAAATTACGTTTTATGATTAATCTCGTGTATTGAATTTTGTGGTATAAATGGCAACTTCAGAATAAAAGTGGAAATTTATCTTCTATGCTTTATTACAATTCTTCAATTGCTGAATGTTTGGGTAAGCTTTTCCTAGCATCATGAAGTCTTTTTACTGGTACAGTCCCTCTTCCCTCATTGTTTTAGCTACCATTCTGACGTAACGGTTTATAAACTCTTTGATAAAGCTCAACAGCTAAAATCAACATCTGTAATTTACATAAACGTAATTTTTAAAGTTTTTCAACTCAGTTTTTCCCGCCGACTGTTTTATATTTGCTGCATTCGTTTCATTGCTTATCCCGAAAAAACGATGACTCTCTTTCGGAAAGACATAAAAATAACGTTCTCAAAAATATAAAAGCTAGTTTTACAACATGCTTTCAATTCCTTATTTATATACATGGAGGTTTAACATATTAAATTTCGAGCTGAAATTTCTTCAGTATAAAAACCTATTTTTGGTTTAATTTAAAATTAAAAGCTCTGCTCTGTTTAGAATAAAACTACCCTACATCATTAAAAAGGATGTAACTTTATGAAAACCATTTAGTTTTATTATACGAAACAATACTTTATTTTAAAAAAAGACAAAATATATACAATGGGAAAGAATATAAATCCTCTTAACCACAAAATAACTTTCGACATTTGTAAATTCAAAACTATTTTATTTACATCAAATAGAATCTAATTACCTTTCCATAAATATGAATTTATATTCTACTAATCCAAGCAATATACTATATTTCATGACATGATAAATGATGTATATTTTATATATTTGAATTTCTTATCCGTTATATATATATATATATATATATATATATATATATATATATATATATATATATATATATATATATATATATATATATTAGCTTCTAAAATACATATTTAAAATGTTATTTCATGAGTACGTACATTTTATTTTTTATCAATAGGTTTATAATTTTTATGTCTTTTTTTAAATATACTGCTAGAAAAGGGAAAATTAAACAGTTTTTTTAAGTTAGAGCATTATAACAAATCTTATAAAAAATTCATTCTAAACGAAGCAGAAATTCTAACTTTATGCGGAATAGAAAATAAAATAATGAAGATTTTAAGACTAGAAAAATACTATATCCCCTTAAGCTACCATTACATAGAGTAAAGTCTCGAAGAACTATAGTCTCAAATTCGCTTAAAAAGTATTTAAGAACAGATTGAGTGTAAAATAATCTATCAATTTTTAAAAAAATCAATAAATATTGAGTATGAGAAGCTTATATTAGCATAGTATGCATAACATGTAAAAGTATATCACTACATAGGTTATCTAAAATAGAAGACTATTATGCACTTCAAATTTTTTAGATTTAAAAATAACACTAATTCGTAAAGTAGTTTCTTATTATACATCACCTTTCCAAGTTATTTTATATTTTTTGTTTCATATATATTGCAAAAAGTTTATTTTTTAAACACTTAATTTACTCGTGTGTCAAACATATACAGAATATTGTATGAGAAAATGAAAACAAATGCTTTTGATTGCATAAGAGTAAGAAAAATTCTCCTGTGCTAGCAATTTATCTTGTGAATTCATGAGAATGGTAACGAGCTCCTTTCCGCTCCAACTGGAAAAAAAATTTTTCAAAAAAGAATGCTGACGAATCTCGTGCAATGGCGTGACTGGAATGAATGATATTCACTCACACTTTTCCTACAAGTGAAATATTTCCCTCCAAATAATGGAAAAGGATTTTTTTCAACGTAAAACACGGAACAGTTAGAAGAATCACGCTCTCATCGGTTCAAAACATTTACATCATCTTATTTGTCTCAGCAATAGATAAGCTTTAGGATCGAGAAATCTTTCTTTTATACTTACTCCTTCTGTAAGCCGCCGGCTCGGAATAAATTCAGAAGGCTCCAAAAATTTTAGTGTTTCAAATTTTTATTCAAAAATCTCGATCTGTTCTGACTTTAGCTTTGTACAGAAAACAGATTTTTTTCATCCTTAAGATTATTAGAAATATGTCTGTATATGCGCATCTTTATTTAATATTTTGTATATTTGAAACTGAAATAAACTGTAGTCCTAGTTTTTCAATACGGAAGACAATTTATGCTTGATTATTTGAAAGATTCCAGACCAAATCAATCAAGAAAGCAGAATTAGTTTTTTCTATCTTCTTTCATGTGTAGCATCAGTGTAAGTCTTACTTTGAGGGGACTTTTTCAAGTTAAAAGAGATTGCATTTATCTTCAGCGTAACGCCAAAAGCGGGAGAGATATCTAATCCTGGCATTTTCTAAAGTAAAACAATAAAAGCCAAGTCGCAGCTATTGTAATAAAGGAAATTTTTAATTAGAGTGAATGTCAATATTTACATTTATAACAAAATCACTGATTGCCAGTTGGTGGCCAAACCACTATTACACTTTGTTCAAAATTCTTTAGTTTATCACAAATTGCCATGCATCATCATTCAAAGGGGGCTTTAAACAGTGCTTTTTTTTCTAATTTAACCTCAAGCAACAAATATTTGCATCTGTATGTAAAGTTTCCCTAACCAACAAGCTACGATGTTTGCTAAATAGCACTGGGTCGTCTGCTGGGAGAAATAGGTAAGGAATCAGAAGCAAAAATTCTTCCCGTGATATGTCATCCGTTGTGAGATAGAATACAATAGCCGTCACTGTTAGGGCTACAGATAGACTAGCAATTAACCTGCAAGGCAGAAATCCCCTTATGTCATGTTCGAGAATGAAAGACATTTGCCTGTATAAGCATGGAACGTACAAGATATCTTTAAGGATCTGAAAGTCCATTCACTGGGAAAGTTCATAAAAAGAGGGATGCTTGATATCAAAATAAAATTTCTCTTCCTGATCTTAATCCAAAGAGAAAGAAATTTCCTCTCGTCATTGGGAAGATCATTCATCTGTCAGGGTATACACCTCGTAATATGTTAACAAATGAAGGCCAATCTCGTCCTTAGCACACAAATTTGCAACAATTTATTATATGCTTTGATCAGCAGTCTGTAAAAGAATGGAACATAGTGTGTCGAAATAACCAAAACATGCAAGTAGATAAATTTAACTATTACCCGAGAGTTCTTGGGTTTCACATACTTTACAGAATATTTCGTATTTCCTTCAAATTTTTTCTATTGTTGTAGAAGGCTTCTAACAACGTACTGAAAATTTTTATAATTAAATCATATAAATCATGTTTTTTGTAAAAATCATTTTTAGTTCACATAATATATATATATATATATATATATATATATATATATATATATATATATATATATATATGTATGTATGTATAAAAAACAAAAGAATTATTGTAGATATGTATATGTACAATTATTTTGAATTTATAATCTATATAGAATAAATTCCAAGATAAGCACAGTAACTTAAAAGCCATGTACATATACTCAAATGGATGTTTTAGTAATCAGAAGCTGTCTCTAAAAAATTTGAAAAGTTTTTGTCTGATTGAGATACTATCTTAATTGTTATTTAGTGTTCAGGGCTGAAGAAAAGTTTTCAATGGCCGTACAAATTTATAAAATTTATTAAAATACAAAATATGAAGTTGGACCTATTCTAGTGTAAGATTTTGGTATGGCAAAAATTACTTACTTAAATTTACTTACCTAAATTACTTAGTTAAATTTTCAGTACACACGAGTAATTTATTTCATATACTTTTAAAGGGATATTGACTCTGCACATCAATTTATTTAAGACTAATCTGCTTCAAAATTTAGTTTGTTATTAACACTATATCTAAATCAAAATGTTTGAAATTTCAAAGTAAATCCACGAAAATTTTTTAATTACTTAATTGTCTTAGAAGTATTAGTGAACATATTCCATGCGTATTCCTTTTATGTATAAAAGGAATATTTTAAATCATACGATACATTTTAGACTTTACAATAAAACTTAGGAGCTATCGCAAGTATCCGATTGAAATATTGTAAAATTAATAGCTGTTAAAATGTCCGTTTTTCATGTCCAAAATATGTGCAATTACTTCAATATTAAAACAATAAACTTGTACTGTTGAAAATGTATTAATTTTAACTAATTTTTATTTTATACTTTCCAAAGCAAAATGCAGGTGAATCTAAAAGCTATATGTTGGTTAAAAATGTACCTGGAGTGTCTAAAATAGTTATAATTTTTTTTTAATTTGAGTTTTAAGAACTGTTTAAAGTCGTTTCGAGTAATATCTGAACTGACTTTTGGAGGGATAAGTAGAAGGTGGTGATAATACCCCTTTGATTCTTTGTTGTATTTCACAATTTAATGAGATAGAAATATCTTATTTTCCAGCAAATTGCGCTAATCTGAAAGTCTACTATAGCCCGAAAGTACACAAATTCAAAAATGTATAATAAAGGTGTCTCAAAATTTTCTTCATTCTCATAGGTATTTTTTACAGTTCACAGTTAGCATCTCATTCAAAAGTTGTTCAAAAGTAGTTTATTTCATTCTCTTTTGCGAATGCACATAAATTAAAAACTGTATTAGATCTTTTTAAAAAATAACTCATCCCATTTATATTAAAATATAATATTTTCTTTTTCTTTACAGATAGTTGTCAACATTTGAAACTTAAAGACTAGCAAGATGAACACTGGAAAAGCATAAGGTAATTAGAAAACATAACCAATGAGGATTTTTCAGATATTTTAGTTTTCTGCGCTTCTTTTATTGAATACATTGAAAAAATTAGCACATAAAAATAAATATTTAGATTGATCTTTACACTCCTGCAAGTTAACTAAATACGTTATGTATTTTAAATAGTGTTGTCACAATAAACTTATATTGTATAGCTTTATTCCATTAAGCCTTCTAAGTCGGTACAAGTCAGAGTGAAGAATTTCGAAAGTTATAAAGAAAGTTCGAAATATATTTTAGTAAAGAAATTCAATCTATTGGAATATTCACATTTAGCTCTTTGCATTCATTAAAGAGACTTGAACTTCAAGTAAGCTCTTTACGTGATTAGGAAATACGAAACTAGAATCAGAATTCAATTTCCACACAAGAAAATGATTTGCAAAAGTTTGAGTTCATTATACATTAACTATCAGCAACAAACTCTTGATATTTTAATAACTTGTAAGTTGATCATTGGATCAATTTTCGTTTTTAAAAAAATTTTCTCCATCTTAATACGGGAACAAAACCAAAAACAGCAGAAAACTATAAATTATTTTACATTTCATTATGTAAGTAATATTAAAAATATTAAGTAAAGATTTTACAAGTGTTTCTTTTTTGTTGAAAGACTGTTTCTAAAGTAAGTTTCTTTTAATTATTCAAAATAAATGTAGCATTAGCTTGGTATTCTACACTATTTTGTAGCAAAAGTATTTTTATAAAAATGATTAATAAAATTCTATAACACATCAAGCAACATTTATCTTTATTATTGTGAAGATAATAGCCAAATAGCATTAATTAGTAATATTTAATGGATAAAAATGAAAATGTTACTAGTTAGACATGTTTATATTTATTAAAAATTTTAAATAAAGATTCTTAATTCTTGAATAATTCAACAAATACAATGTTTAAAAATATAACAGTATTATATAAATTCTCACTTAATAAAAATTCGTGTAGTTAACAATTAATCTAGAACATTTTATTCAAAGAATTGATTTTAACCATTTCTTTCATATGAATTAACATTAGAACACTTTATTATTCTGTTGTCAACACATGATATACTATATCAACAAATAAAAGTGTTACCAGAGCAAATGATTTTTTCCATTAAAAACTCTATAATTTGAATTCTTATTAATAACCCATAAAGCCATTTATAAAGATATTTTTTAAATATTTTACTTCTCACTAAAATTAAAAAAACTAAAATTCTAAAATTCAAAAAGTTTCAAAAGTATTCCTAATTTTTCCTTTTAGGCACAGCACTAGGTTATAGTTATTTTATAGTGCTTGGGTAAAATACATAAGGACTTATATGAGGGCAAACAAGGGTAATTATAAAGTTACTTTGCTTACAAAAAGAATATAGAACCAAGATTTTAAGCTCTAGTACCAGGTTTAAAATGCACTTAATTGCATTTTAGCTTAAACAAATTTTTAATCTTCCAATTTTAACTACTAGTGCCTAGGTACTGCAGACCAAAGTAATCATCTTATTACCAAAATATGTTTTCATATATGTTAGAAAGTTCTTGTCAATAATGACTTAAATATTTTTAAAATCTTTTATAGAATATATCGACAACCCAGTTTTAAAAGGCAACTTAAAATTCCAGCTTTTTTTTTTACATAACACTCCAAACTTCGAATTTGGGACTTTGAAATTTCTAAAATTAATTGTAGCTATTGCCCTAGTTCCAGATTCAAGCAATGTAAGCTGAAGTTTTGAGAAAAACCGCAAATATTACAACTACAGTATCTCATAGCTTTGAATTTTGAGTTGTTACTATTTAGAACTCGCCTTCGATACATGCTTATAGGTATAAAGTTCATGTAAAATATCCTTTCTAGACCATTGACCCAGACATCGTACAGATGGGAAATTCTCCAACTGTATAGACGGGAGGTGTTATTTTTATTTGATTATGCTAAGGCACACAAGAGTAGAGCTAATTACTTTGCTTTCAGATAAATGACCTGCATTCCATTTTTCCCTCCTTAATGAATCTCGGACATAATAAAGATGAAGAACAGCAGCGCTTTCTCTTGTCGGGTTTATTAATGGAGTGTCGAATGCACAGGACCTCCGTTCTCTCTTCCCAGCGATCGTTCTTTACAAATCCCTTAAACAAGCATGCATCTACAACTATGATACTAATATATATATTTCTGTCAATTGATGTAAATTTCGACTGGAATTTGCGTAATTTATTCATACTAATAGAAATGCAGTTTTCAAAAGCGAAATCTGTCCATAAAGGAAGGCGTGTCTATAAAGTAAAACATTCAAATTCTCTTGCGTGTTTAGGAGTAAAATATATTAAATGAACTTGTGAGTTGAGGAAAAGGCAGCCATATGTTTAAACACAATACGCGAGTATATGTAAAAATGAAGAGATACGTTATTCTGTGTCGGAGCATGTGAAGATGTTCAAGCGGATAAAAATTTATTTTTCAGTCGATAATTTGTTACAAGCCATGAATATTAAAAACTGTTTAGAAACGCAGTTCTGTACTTTAATTCAGAAGTTGTCTTGTTTAATAGAAATGAAATTTTTCGAAGCGGTGTGCGTTTATAAAGGGACGTGTCTATAAAGTCAAACATTCTAATCTCTTACTTCATGTCTAATAGTAAAGCATTTTAAGTGAACATATGAGCTGACGAAAATATGATCATAAGACTAAACAAAATATTGGAGTATATAAAAATTAAAAAGTACATTATTGTGGGCTTTACATGTATAGACATTTAAGTGCATAAAAATATATCTCTTTAAATTCCTCAGAAATTTGTCAGATAAGTGTAAATTTTTTCTGTAA
Organism: Pardosa pseudoannulata; assembly: GCA_032207245.1. NCBI lineage: Eukaryota > Metazoa > Arthropoda > Arachnida > Araneae > Lycosidae > Pardosa > Pardosa pseudoannulata. The sequence goes on along the minus strand of CM063503.1, from coordinate 123,781,648 downwards.
ATTACATCTTATGTAAACAGTTAAACAATTTCCTAACTTGGTACTCATGGAGAAATTTCCATAACAATGTGACAAGTTAATATATCATTAGGGTAAACGATTGCAAAAGTTTTTATACTAAAAAAAACTGCTGACTACATTTTATGAAGAAAAGACTATTCTATTTAACATGAAAAACTGATAATTCCTACCAGACATTGCAGATAAACTACTGATTGTGCATTTATCACAAGTATTAGGTGCAGATATTTGAAGAATAATTACTTTATTAGCAGTAACAATTATGTAATTTTATCATATATATATATATATATATATATATATATATATATATATATATATATATATATATTTAATAAAATTATTTCAGAACTACGTGAAAATATAGCTTCAATGTATAGGTACAAAAGAAAGTGACAATAGCTTTGTTTTAACAGTGTTTTAATATTTCAGAATTCCTTTTCATCAGAAAGCTAATAAGGCTTAAAAATCAAAAGTAATTCTTGCTGATAACACTCACTTCTATTATAAATATAAACTCAAAAGCACCAACGGTAAGTTTTTATATCCTTTTGATAAATGAAGAGTGTAAATGACAGAATTTACAATTTTACAAAAATGCAAATGCAGAGAATTAAACTAGTTAAACACTATAAGGAGAAATATCTCGTTAAATGTAAGAAAACCGTTGTTTAAATTAATTATGTCCAGAACATTTTTTCATGAGTTTTTATTTTATGATTTTCAGCAATTAATACAAGCCTTTTGTGTAGAAGCTTAGCTTTTTATTTCTTTATAGAGAATTGCAGATATAGCAGTAGAAATCATCAACTGAACGTTCATTGTTTGAATGCATCCTAACAATCAACATTGAAAATTGGATCCATTTTCAATTTTCACTTTAAGATGTTTTCTTTTCCGTTGAACATTCCTCTTTTATTCTGTAACCTTGGAAGAAAAAAAAGCCAGAAATATCCATCCAAATAAAGTCGTATTCTTTTCCAACCACCATATTAAAGCGTAGAGTCCCTCGCTTTCCCAAAAAACTTCATTATAAAAGTTCCAATTAGAGACAACTGGGATTGATCGCGAGTTCTGGGCTCAGTATTTATCAAAGAGCTTGTTAGCTTAGAACTCAACCGTCTGTGTTCTCGAACCTGATGAGGCGCATCGAATTGAAACTCAAAGTGCGCTGACGATGGCACAAAGATTTCGACTGCCGTAGGCGTTTTTTCTGCCCTTTTTATCTCTATTCTATTTTATCTCTTTCGATCGGCGAATACTTAGTAAAAGCCATTGACGGAAGTCTCGAAGGGCATTTCGAATGCCAAGAATAGATTGCTTAAACTCCTTAATAACTAAATCTGTAATAATTTGGGGAATGAAATCATTGAGAAAACCGTACTAAACTGCTTGAAAACCAGAGAACTCGACAATGCAATCGATGACTCTTTAGTGAAGACTAACTTGTCAAAATATTTATATACTTAAATGAGTAATTCTTATTTGTATTCAAAGTATCCCAATTTGAATACTAATATCAGATTGATCAACGCAATAAGATCCAAATCTGGAATAATTCTATGAGAGAAGACTTCAAGAAAAGTATATTAAAAATGCTTGAAAATATAGAGACATTACCATTCTAATCAACAATACTGTAGTAAATATTAACTTATTTGTCTAAATATTGTGGAACTTTCATGAATAATTAGTTTTTATTGATAGTATCCTACACTTTGAATGTCAAAAAGATCTTTTAAATTTCTTAAAATGTAACATAGAATGGAATGGCCAAGAAAAGGCAAAAAAACTACTTGGATATCCAGAGAAGTTCATAAAAAACACTTAAGACTGACACTAATAAATATTAGCTTATTCATTAAAGTATTTAAGCATTTTCAATAAAAATAATGTGTATTCTTAATATTATACATTTCATTATTTAAGGATTCTTTGTAATAAGTATTAAAATAAATTCGTACCTCAATACAATATAATTGTCTGGTTTTTTATAAGTAACTTAAAAATTACATGCCAAAATTTGCATAGACTTTTGACTATTATTTCGAATATTAATTCTAAATTGATTCAAAATTTTATAGCGATATCTACCTTATGTCAAAAGGACATTTTTCAGTATTCCAATCAATTCTTTCTCCTTCAGTTGTTTAGTAACAGGGATTACAAAATGATATCTACAAATTAAAGCATTTTAAAGTTACATTTTTATTTTGTAATTATATGTTGCATACATTAAAAGTTTCAGATCATTCATCTATCTCATTTGAAAATTTACTGAAGCAGGTATACCTCGTTAAACAGATATAAAAATATTCTTATACTTGAAGTAGAATAAAATCTTAACAAAAGTTAATATAATCTTATTAGGAATTATCAAATTAATGAATAGTTTAATAATTCTAATAAATCATAACATATTGGCATATCAAATATTAAGGACAAATGAATTATATTTTCCGAGTTATATGAATTCCCATTTATGTGTAAATATGGGAAATTAATAGCATCGTATTTGTATTCCAGATAGACAAAAACAAGCATGTTAATTTTAAATCTATTCAAGTATTTCTTCTCTTTAAAATCTATTAATGGTAATTTCGTATTTTAAACCCTACAGATCAAAAATAACTTTCTGAGAAAATTTTAAAACTTTACATTGTTAGTTAAAATTAAAATAATGTACACAAATATTTGTTTACACGTTTAATATACAAGCCATTTCGCATAATTGTTGTACGGATCAAAATTAGACTTTCATTATACACACAAGTATTAAAATCAAGCTGATGATTCCTTTACACATTTTGAGTAAAAAACAAATAAGTAAATAGATCTGTAAAATGCAAATGTGTGTACAACAATTTTGTTAAGTGTTAGAAAATACCGATTTTGAAACAATCCCTTTTTATCTTTAATAGGTTTCAACTCGTAGATAACTAATGAAAACTTTATTAAACGTGCACCTCGAAAGATAGTTGAAATTTAATTTGTTAAAGTTAAGAAAAGTTTTACATTTTTTTCACAATCCTAGCTTTTTTCTAAATAAACTTAGAAAATGTTATCTTTCGAATAATCATAAGTTTATCCTAAAAAAGGCTATGCGAAAAGTAACTAACTAAAGAAGTCAAGATGCTAACAATTTTTTAATTAGCAGTTTTTAAAATTTCGTTGTTAAAAGGAAGAAAATGTCTATCCTTAAAAGAACTCAAATTTCATCCTTTAGCGTGAGCTTATCTTATTATCCATGTGTAAAAACCGAAATTTGTTACAGTTGTAAGGACTTTATTAAAACTAGTAAGGTTTTACATTTTATAAGACGCATTCTTATTGCTTGCTTAATAATTATGAATAGACTTTCTTGAAAATGATCTGAAAATACTCTCCATTAGACTAATCTAAATATTAAGTGGAGCAATTATTCACTACAGGGAAATAAAAAATTTCTGCTCCCGTAGTTTCAAGCTATTAACTTTATATGAAATAAAAGAACAGCGTACTTGACTTCTGATGTTGAATACATGCTTTCGAAGGATTTCATGTACTGACCATCTTCTTATGGTTGGACCATTCAAGTAAACTAATTTTGCACCTTATAGAAGAAATCCCTCTTCAATTTCATTTAGGTTTGGTTGGAGAGATACGGTCATTTATTATCTGCAGAACAAGAACTACAACTAAAAGTTTATCTCCGATGATTCCAGTATTAGGCATCCAAAGTAACAATATATAAACACAGACCTATTCCAGAAGGCACTGCCTTATTTCTAAAGCCCTTTCAGAAAGTAAATTAGGAGTTACGTCAATTTTAAGAGGCTTTCTAATTAAAATAATCCCTTAAAACAGCCAACAAGTTATTTTTCCTTTTTGATGTAGATCTTTAGAAAATTGCTGAACAGTCCTCTATTTCAGAATGTATCAAACCCTAGACTGACTACAGTTTATTGGTTACCCGATAATTAACATATAATTAAAAACTAAGTGTTATTTATTAATATTTCTAATAAATATTCTGTATTAAAATACTAAAAAAATCTTATAAAAAGGGTTTAGTCCACAGACCTTATCCCAATCACTCATAACACGAAAAAACGTGTCTGATGAAAGACAATTAAACTACTTACAAAAAGAATTCTATTTCGTTTATGCGCACTTCACCTGCATGAAAGGGAACTAAAGAGAAATTCATGGTAAAAAGAATTAGGAAGTTTTATGTTACATGAATAGGCGACAAGAAATTTTAATGTATACCAAATTTTTTTGTAAGCGATAAGATGTAGCTTTATTTTCAGTACAATAAAATATTGTGCCAATACAATATCTACGCATGGTAAAATTCTTTGTATATATATGGATAAAAGAATATAATCGCGATTTCAATCAGATACTATAGTTGACGAAATAAAGGAAAATAAAATTAGCATCTGAAGAGCGCTTTGGTTATATTGGGGATAAACAGGAGCTTTCAGACGGTAAGATTTAAGACTTTTCGAATAAGGAAAGGATAAGGGAAAAACAAGAATTTTGTAACAGCTCAGAATGAGAAACTGACGGAAGCCCGAGGGTGGTAGGAGTGTTAGCGGGAGCCAGCTGTAGCTGACAGATTTTATTACAGATCCTTATCAATTATAAACAAGAAATTGAAAAGAACCTATTTACAGATGCATCTTATGCTTATTTTCACTATTGTACACTATAAAGGATAAAAGGTTTAGACCAAGTTATGGCAATACTGGGAAATCAAATTGTACATTTTAAATGTTTAGCAAGAGTCAACATCAGTCGCACGGAAAGAAAAGTAATCTATTTCAATAAAACCTTAATTATTTAGTATGAAATAGTTAAGAATTCAACCGGATTCTGCAGTTTATAAAATAAAGTGAAATAAATAAAATTAGCATTCGAAAAGCACTTTGAGGATGTTGGGGATACACATAAGCTTTCAGGTGCTAGGGATAAAGACCTTGCGAATCAAAAGCGATAAAAGGGAAACCAAAGTTTTGAGAACTCATAAGAATCCAGAAGGAAGCCCAGGAAGGTTAGAGCGGAAACCAGCTGTAGCTAACATATTTTATTACACATCGCTATCAATTAAGTGACATTTCTTACGGTAACGTAGATTGTAGTTACCTGCAACAGCTTCCATACAACATTTACAATTACACATAAATTATCAACTCAACATAAATTGACTTTATAACATTTAAGTTATTTACCATAACATTACAACATAACTTTGACTTAACATTTAAGTTCAACCAGAACCTTTGACATGTACTGTTCAAAACTTGTAACAAACTTCGAATTTTAAAAATGTCCATATACATAAAATTACTGCTAGATTATATTATTTTTCTGTAAATATTCGTGCTTTGAATTTCTGTAATTCTTTAGTGCGAGGCTTTGTGAAAATATTGGCTAAATTGAATTTGTATTGTACATACTTTAAATCAAATATTTTGATACTAGATCTCAAAGAATTTTACATATTTATGCTTTGTTCTGTGATTCTCGATTGGAGACCTAACAAAATGAAAACAGTCTTGATTATCAAACATTAATACATTTGCTATATCATGTGCGATTAGTTTAGATTCTTTACATTCATCTAAAATTCTATCAATCCACACTAATTCCTTAGCTACCTCAAAGCTATAAATTCTGTATCCATCGTAGATAATGCTATCGGATATTGCTTAAAACTTCCATTCTATTGGGACTTTCCCTAAAAATATCTGTTCCTCCATGGAAGTATGATCATCTTTATTTTCTTAGTCAGCGTCTGAGTAGACTATTAATTTCCATTCTTTAAGATTGGAAATATTTAAAATGAGTGGCTATACTTTACATAAACCTAACAATTTTAAGAAACCTTGCTAGTGAGCTATTGCTGGTTCTAGCCGAATTCTTGAAAAAATATTTGTAGCACAGGCTATGTCCGGCCTAGTTCTGCTTGCTAAAAATGTGAGATATCAAGTGGATTTCTATACTGAATTTTTTTGATCTTGCGTTCGTGAGCATTCTTTCTTACTATGCACAGTCCCTTTTGCTATGGGGAGAAGTTATTGGGTAATGGTATTCTACATATATTTTACATATCATTTCAATGTAATTAGCCTGATCTATGAAGATTTCCCCATTATTTTCAGATAAATTTACTCCAATAATCTTTTCCTACAATCTTAAAAACGGCTTTTTAATATTTTAACAACTTTATATTTGTTTCGTTTCTACCGGATATCACAATATCATCTACGTATAGCAAGAGTACAATGTTTTTACCTAATTTGTATGTCCAATTATACCACAAAAACTTTTCAAACAGAACTATTTCAAAAAACCTCTCCCTTCCAGATTGATGTAAACCATATGTTGCTCTATTAATCTTCTATAATTATCAATTTTAAAAACCTGGAAGTTGTCTTATTAGGATATATTGATTTAAGGGGGAGTATAAATATACACACTGGACGTCACATTGCAGATTAAACCACTTATAAGTAATAACGCAAAGGAAAAACTGAAGATACCGGTACTAAATAGTTCGTCATAGATTTCCTCCCCCCCCCCTTTTTTTACGCTTACCCTGAGCTACAATTCTTGCCTTATATATTTCTATTTCCCCTTTCTCGTTTGTTTTTATGTCAATAACCCACGTACAGCCTAGAATTTTATCTTTACCTCAGGTATTAAATTCCATACCTATCTTTGCCTCATTGTTTCTAGTTTTCTTCATTGCTTTAATCCCTTCCCTTCTTTGAGGATTTTTTTACTGCATGCAAGTAGTTAGATGGAATTTGTACTTCAGCCTCTAGTCACACGGCGTCATAATCTGAAGGAAATTTAAGTTTCTATATTAAATACTTTCTTCTGGTGTTTGGTTCCTACTTTCACCACTAAATTTATTTTTGCGTGAAAGCATTTTGAAAACTCTCTTGGCAGTATTTTTCTATTTCCATCAGTGATCTCAATCTCGTTTCCTTCTGTATAATAAATATCATTAGACCCTTTGCCTTAACCAATTTACTACTTTTTCCTCTGCTCGGGTTTAAATGTTCTTTCACAGTAAACATTGGTTTCTGATCCCTCCCCCTATGAGTCTGTTTCGAGTGATGTCTTTGGACATTCCTGATATGCATCATCAGAATTTATTTCTGTTGTCCTACGTGGAGTAATTTTCAAAATTGGAAGTTCTAGTTCTTGTATGCAATTTCTGTTCGGGAAGTTTGTTTTCGAACCTAACTTTTATTGTTTGGAGAACTGAAGTTTCTCAGTTCCAGATACAATACCCTTTCGTTTGAAGTGCATAGCCTACTAAAATAACTAGTTTTGCTCATGCGTTAAGTTTCAGTCTCATATTTTGGAACACTTACGTTAGCTTGGATTCCGAAAGGTTTGATGTGTTTTACAAATTCTTTCCCCCAAAATAATTCGAAAGGCGTTTTATTTTTCCTCTTAAGACATACTGTTCCAGCTGTAGACAAAATGTAGTTCTTCCGACCAAAATCTCTCTCGTAACCCACTATCATATAATAGCACTTTTATTCTATCTATGGATGTACAATTAAATCTTTCGGCTGTGCCGTACTGTTCTGGGGCATATACATTTGTAAGTTCATGTTTAAAACGCATTGTGAAAATTTAGGGATTAAATTCTTTGTTCAGGTATTCCAGACCATTATTGGAACGAATAGTTTACTATCCAAGAAGCTTTCTGCAATCTTTTGAAATTTAACAGAAGTCTAGTACTTCTGTTTCGGATTTTAAAGGAAAACTCGAGAAATCGTCAATTATTGTCATAAAACATGCATGTCCATGAATAGACGTAGTTAGTAAACTATAAGTTAGGGTAAACCATAAACACAAATTTTACTATTGCATCCACGTTTATGTGGGCAAAGTTTGTGTGGTATTTCTCTCAACTTTTACTGGCAAATTTAACGCTTTTTAGTGGTTTTGTGATTTTAGATTTGACGCTATTCAGTATTTGTTTTTACATTTGATGTATTTAAGTTTAGCATCTCATTCACATTATATACACTATTACCTGGATTAAAATACTCATGTTCGTCATTTAAATTTAAATAATTATCGGGAAATATATAACGCAGTCCATTATGCAATTTGGCAGACCATAACAATTTTCTCATTTTTTCTAAAGATATCTACTTTTCCGTTATTGCTTATAAATGTATCACAGTTTTGGACAATACATTGTCTTAATATTAAATTTCTGTGTAATTCAGGTGTATACATTACATTTTTGAGTGACAATTCTACATTACCAAAAATTAATTTTACAGTACCTTTTCCTTTGATGACTTATCAGACCACCCACCGCTCCAGTCAGGTTTTGTTTAGTGAGGGTGACAGTCATTCAGGACCATTTCTCTTGTCTTGCAAAAAAGAGCAGTCACCACTGAATCAAAAATACAATTTTCTTCTCTTTCAGTAATTCAAGTACTTCCATTAAGAAACACTCCCCACTTCTAGAACTCTAAGTAGTATTTGTCTGCATTCTCTTCTTGCTGTCCTGGGTTGTTTTTCCCGCTTCCTTTTTCACAACGGGTAATCTTTTATACAATGACCCTTTTTATTGCAATGGAAACAAGGGATACCTTGTAAATTTGCTGTCTTTTTGCCGTGTGTCTTGTAGTTGTCTGGTGAGGTTTCCTTTAATGCAGCAGTCCTTCCTCCCGGATTAATTCTTCCAATACTTTTACAAATTTAAATTTCTCGTCCCAACGGTAAGTGTTTTGCGATACATTCTCTATTCCATCAGGCAGAACACACAAGGGTTTGAAACACTTAACTTGTTCATCTACGGGATGTCCGGATTCTTGAAGTTATTCGGCAACCCTGTCTAATTTCTTTGCTTATATGTATATTTTTTCCTGTGCTTCTAGACGTAGATTAGAAAATAAATTTTTAAGTGCTATCGTCTAAGCTCTTGAATCGGGCTGGAAGTAGTCTCCACATTTTCCATGCTAGTACTGGATCTTCGATATTTTCTATCATCAATCATTGCTGACGCTCATAAAAATTGTAGCGTATGCTTTTTTTTTTCTTATTTTGAAGTCTAACTTCAAACCGTTTTTGTCTATTTCGACCTTCTCTTCAACAATTTTCACAGGTTCAGTTTAAGAAGTGTAGCTTTAATTTCTTTATTCCACAATCGAAAATTAAAGTCTTCTAAAGGTCGTATTCTGAAAGTGATTTTACCGGCGTCTAGTTAATTAATCCTATAAGCTTAAGTATGTTAAAGTAAACTTCTATTAAAAGTTCAGCTCTCTGTCAACTGGCACTTCACGGCTTCTATGCACCTTCAGTTAATCTTATACTGCCATAGGTTGAGACTGGGAACATACCCATTTCCGTTACCTTTCCTACTGATAGCCCAGAGTGCAGTTATGTAAAAGATAGAATTTATGCCACTGATGAAGTGTAAAAAACATGATAAGTCCAGAGGGTTTCGTTAAAAAAAGCTTTTATTTACTACACGTTGACTGTCAGATGGTTTCCCATAGCGCCGATGTAAATTTTTCATTATGCGATGCATATTAAGCTGAAATATTATTTGCAGAACATTAAGATGAGTTATAAAACCATGCTTGAAGCAGTTTTCGTGGTGGGAATCCCCGACCACCCCCACGGGAAAGCATACTTCAGTAACTAACAAGCTAGAGCACTAGCTATAAGCAACACCTACTAGAGCTACCAAACGATCAGCGTCCTTAACCTGTACCCTCCACTTCTTTACACAACACATGCTTTTATACGGTGAGTGAAACTAAGCAGTGAAACTCAAAATTTCCATTAAATACATTTGCATAAACACACTATTTCATTCTGCTACATTTCAAATCGAATTAAACCGAATGCACATTTGGATGGAAAAATAAATATGGGGCCAAACACTTCACCTTGCTATCAAACTACAATCAAGAAGTTTGAAAGAACTGATTGGCAAATAAATATTATGTTTATTTTGACTATTGAACATTTTATTAAGAATTAAACTTATACACCAAGCTATGCCAATTTGGGGAAAATAATTCGTGCCTTTTAAAATCTTTAGCAAGTGTCGACATCAGTAACTTCAAAAAAAATATATCGTTTTATTTAGATAAAACTTTAATTATATAATACTTATTTAAGTTTAATGTAATAAATACACATTTGATTAAATAGCTGGTAAGCTAAGTATAATAATGATTAAATTACGTTTAATTATTCAGCTTTTCAAGTTCACTATATTTAGCTAATTACAGTCACAGATATTCAACATTTTGCAAAATTTATAACTATTGGATACAATTTTGTCTAACAAATAAACTATCTATCCAATGAGAAACCGAATGTAAGCAAGACCAAATCAAATGTTTCATAAATTAGTATATTAAAATAATTTCGGCCATTTTACCTTTTCTTAGTCTAAATATAACCTGACGTAAAAATCAAACTCATTTGTATGCAGTACCTAAGTTACAAGTTAAAAAAAAGTACTATTATTAACGATCAGGTGTTATTAATCCTTCACGCTCGAAATGCTTTGCTGCAAAGGTATTTACTAATGTAACAGAACTTAGACGGTTTATTTCATTTCATAATTATGAACGTAGTTTAATAATTAATAATCATTTTACTGCATTTTCATAATAAAACGTGTTCCAATTGCTGTAAATGTCACTGCATCTGATTCTTTCGTCAGTTAAAGGTTAAAAATACAAAACATAGTATAATCATTCTAACATGTGTAAAAATTATATAAATCAAAATATATATTAACAATTCGCATTTTAATATACAGATTCTTCCGTTTTTGCATTTTTTCCTTTAGATCTTTAAGTCGTTTCACATTATGTTTTTTTTATCCATACGCAGTTCATAATTTAATAACATTTTACATTAAATATTTACTTAATAAAGTAACATTGTTTTATAAACTTTACCAATTGAAACCTTTTTTACATTATTTACATTAATGTAAGCAATCTTTTAATTGTTATCTACCAATTTCACAGATACCAAAATCATGTTTATTTGGAAAATATTTCAATACACTTGCTTTAAAATTTTTAACATTCTTAAAATATATATAAAGATAGGCGTTAAAAAGTTACATAATATATTTCAATAATTGCAAAATATTAAGACAATCATCTGCTATTAAGTGGTTAAAATACATTAAGTTTAGTTTCATTTTGATAGCATTTTTATTGACTTTTAGGCGAGTTATGGATATTATCTTACTAAATTTTGTTTTAAAACAGTAATATTGATGTAAAAATAGTAATCAAACATTTACAGTCAAGAAACACTGACAATTATAAATTTTAAAAAAATAGAGTTCAATTCACATATTTTTCAATTATTATTATTCCTGAAAATATTTAGCAAAACCTAAATTTCAATCTATTAGAAAATTGGTCAGAGACACCAAAGCCCCTATATATTAGGTTATAAAATTATGCAAATATAAAAATAATATAACTACCTCTTCCGTATATGAAGATTATGAAATAAACATTTTTATATTTTATCAAATACTTAATAATTTGATTTCAGGATTTTCGTACCACTTTAATACATAAAAATTCCTGAAAATGATATATTAGATAAAAAAAATCTTACATCTTATAAAAACAAGACTTATAAAGCAAAGAGAAAAATTCCATATTTTAAAGAGATAATTGAATATGCATCCAGTTCTCCTAAACACTAGCATAGATAAACAACAGCAGTTTCATTATCGTACACTACACTTAGAAGACATTTTTTTACAGTAATCTCAAACATTATTTTTTCTCTTACCATTGTTTCCGAAAAAACATTCGCTCAAATGTATGATGTCTGGCATGTTCTTTACTCCCTAGAGGTTTCAGGATCAATAAATAATCAACATAATTTATATTTTATGTCTTGCGTTTTGATTTTCTATAATAAAACGGAATATCCTGACTCC
>CM063503.1:123747162-123767162 GCA_032207245.1 Pardosa pseudoannulata | reverse complement strand
GAGAAGTAAACTTTAGTTTGGAATTTTAAAATACCTATTATGTCCATCTCTCATTGTATTTTCACGAGTTTTAACGTGAGGTATGAACGTATGTATATATCTCGCATAACTTAAAAAACACTTATATGTAGTACTTTGAAATTTTGTATTTAATACTGTTGAAGATTACAGTTGTATATCTCCCTTTTATTAATCTTCCTTCTGTATAGTGAGAAAGTTCAATATAACAAATATGAAAGCTGCTGGGTGAGCCTCAAAAATATTTATATGCAGAACATTGAAATTTTGTATTTGGGACTGTTGCAAAATCTCGTAACCCCCCTTCCTTTTTTATTCAAATGTGCACTCTATATAACTTAAAATTTACATTGAAAAGCTACCAGTTACAGCCAGGTTGTAGCTCTTAAGATCTATTAATTAGTGAATTAATATTGTATAAATTTTTTGTGTTATTAAAACCTAATACTGTAGCAATTGTTCAACTATCAACTTTATTGTACATTTGCAGTACCGCATATCATATTCAAATAAGTTTAAATGAAAAGAAGCCAAAAACAATGTTCATCTTTTAATGTGTACCAGGAATTCATATGGAGACCACATCAAATATTTTTTCATGCTATTACTCTGATAAATATAATTATTTCCCATTAAGATAGTCTTTCACTTATGCACTACTACTAAAAAATATTTTTGTATACATAAAATTTTCTTCTTGTAATTTTTTAAAATTATAATTGTGTGCCAAAACACTTCCATCTTTCTAATAACTTGCTTAAATGATAAATAGTCTAACCCCAATTTACCCCTTTGGGTCGCTTAAATAGGGGTGACAATTAGAACAGGAGGGAGAACTGTAAAAAATGTACCTACAGATATAGATATTTCATTTAGGCTGCCAACTAGTTAAACACTGCGAGGTGGTGCATTCCAGTTCTATGATACAATGAATATGCATAGTCTGTTTTTATCGTAAATTGTCATGAGTTCAATCACACGATAATAATATCTGTTAATCAGCATTCAGTTAAAATATTTTTCATCTGCTGTGTGTTTATTCTTCAGTTTTCTAATATTTTAGATTGCTTGTTCTCTCCGTTATAATAAAGTCAAAGTAAAACTTACACACTAGACTTTTTCTGTTCAGTTTTAATTTTCAAAGTAAAAATCTCAGATACACATTCGGAAACATAAATGATTCCCATTAAAGTACTGTACTAAAATATGATATATTTAAGATTTCCAAAATTGATTCTTTTATAAGGAGCATTAGCTTTCTTTTAATCCTGACATTTCTTATCCACGTATATAACTACTACGCTGCTTTAATATTGAGTAAAGTTAAAAGTCTTTGTGCAAGAAATCTATTAATAACATTATACGCTGTTAAAATAGAAAATTTTCACTTTTAAAATCTCGAATGCATAGAAAAAGCTTAGTGTATGAGTTTTACTGTAACTCTTTCGATACCATTTTTTTTCTAAAAAAATAAATAAATAAAAATATGCATTCTGAGAAATATGGTTTCTTTAATAAATCAGAAAGGCTGTAAATATTAACCACTTGCGCTACGATTTATACCATTGGCAAAACAAATAAACTGTACGGCAAATGTTGCAAATAAACTGTGCGGCAAATGGTATACACGTCGCTTTCGGTTCTGTAACAAAAGCATCTCGACGTGCCTGGCACGTCTTTGTAGCGCAAGTGGTTAAGAATATTCTAAAATAAATTGAATCTCTATCGGAAGGCATATGTGGGCAGGGTGATATCAGTTGTATTGTTGGTTCTTTTTGGTCTGCATTTCTTCCACTGAAAGTCTGCACTGATCCCACTGGAAAACTGTAAGATTATATTGTAATAACACTTACATCTTTTAGTATTGTACTGCAAATTTCAAAAATTAGCAAACACATTCAAATGAATTACACACATTTGCGATCTTTATGAAAAGGATTAATTTGAAAATTCTCTTGGGAAAATGTGTCCCAGTGGTTCCGATAAAATTAAGGGACTGCATAACAAATGAGTTTATAAAAATCAACATGTGGATGATTTAAAAAGTCTTCGGAAGTTAATGTGTATCCCGAGGGTCATAGGTTTACCACCACTTGCGAAGATATTCGGGAATAATCAAAGCCCTGCACGGGATCTGATACCAAGATAGATACAGACGAGAAGACGACAAGACAGATACAGATTGAAAGACATCATCATCATGTGAACAATTTCTTATAATGCATATACCTTGCCTTTTATATTCGATTTTTTAAGCAGTAAATCCTAACTGGCCCTCGTGTTGTAAAAGCTGACAACAGTGTCCAACTAAGCAAAATAAAATAAATATGAAATGTAATCAAGGATACGATGATGATTTAAGAATGTGCTATACACGTTTAACTCATTAACACAATGGTCCATTTTTATTATACTGAAAATGAAAACATGTGGAACACATATTCTTATAAATTAAATTCCTCTTTATCACACATATAAATTTCTAAGGACCCCTAATGGACATAAGTAACACATATGTCTATTTTACTGAATTGTAAATGAAAACATGTGGAACACATATTCATATAAATCATAGGCCTCTTAATCACACAAGTTAATTTGAAAATAAGCCCTGGAAAAGTGTTCCGGGGGTATCGATAGGGTTACTGGCTCTATAGCAACCTAATTTATAAAAACTAACACTTAAATAATTTAAAATGTCTTCGTGAGTCAATGTAAATTTATAAATAATACCTAAACGCAAATTTGCAGTATTTCACTTGCGTGTTATATAATTTTCCTATTCTACATTCAGCACCTTTCAAGTTTGTAAAACAAACCAAAGTAATTTAATATTAATGTTTTTTAATACCTTAATGTATCAAAACATATTTTTATAAACAATGTATTCTATTATGATTTATTTATTTTTAAATTTAAAAAGAAATTCGATATTTGATATTTAGGATTCTTACTCTTCCAAAAATTATCTTAATATTTTACTATATTTTCTTGATAACATATTTTTTAGACTACTAATAATGTAATGGAACACAATCTAATATATAAAGTAATAAATTCCTTATATATACTCATTTGAATGATGCTTTCATTGATTTTTAAAATATTTCTTGTGTGTAAACAAACAAAAAACTTTTGAAAAACTCTCAAATTTTCAAAACCATAGAACAATACGCGTTCAGCATCACAAGTAATGAATATTAAAAATTTCATGATGGCAAGTCCATAAATTTTTGTCATTTTGGTTATAAAAGTTATCATTTGAGCTGTAACTGGTTAACCAAAGACCTCTCACTCTTCACCATAAAGTGTATTTAAAGTTTCATTTGAAATCTACTTCTAGTTTATCAGCTATTGTAAAAATAGTTAGAAGTATGATTCGACTTACGTGCACACAAAATAGTTTCGGGTAGATGAAAGGATAATCATTCAAAAAAATTAATATTTTCTTCAGAATATATTTTGATGAATATCTTTAATTAATACGGATTTCACAACAATGAAATTTGTACAATTTTGAATATTACAAACTGTTCTCATTTGGATTCAGATGTCCCTTTAATCATCATAGAGTGTTATTTATGGAAACGAAAAACTTCGTGGTAAGACAATAATTTGGTACCTCATGTAAACAAAGTATTTTAAAGGCAGTTTGATAAGGGATAAAGCTATTTGTCCTTATTTCAGTCGAAATACAGTTCGATCAAAAATAAATTTATGATCGAGGCTGAAAAAATCATAAAATGTCGATAAAAGTGAAAAATTTATGAATAATAACAGATGCTCGATAATTTATTTATATAATTGTCATGTGCCTATGCTGAAAAGCAAAACATGCTCCGAGACGTTAACGAAAACGTTATGAGAAATCGTTATAACACTATAGCTTTCAAGACTGTTCTTAAAAAGGGATGCTAATCATTAATACAGTGACAAAGTGTAACACATTTTATGCCATTGAAAATATTAACCCATATATGCCCGAATCGTGTTTGTAGAATATACATATCTTAAATCTAAGTTATTATGAACTCTCGAAAGTAAAAGAAATATGAAATGTAAACAACTTTGAATATTACATCATGTCTTCATTAGTGATGAACTGTCGTTGAACACAACACACAATGGCACTTAGAAAGAAAAACTTCGAGATTTCAGATATATACTAGTCTTCTAATAAAACTATCTTGTATGATATAACCCATCTTTAGAGGGTTAAGAGAATAAATTCGTTTCAAGAAAGCATAAAAAAAAGTTATTTTTTAAATTTCATAAAAAGGGACAACACTTTAGATGGAACTTTTAGTGAACAATTTTATTACTAACATTAGATATAATCATATTTCTATTATAGTTTATTTATCAGTATTAGAGTATTGTCTTAGTTAATTTTGAATGTCCATATCAAAAAAATGCATTCCTGTGCAAGAACTGAAAAAATCATAAATTGCCCACACAAAAAAGGTCTGATTATAAGTAATCAAAGATGTTTGAAAATATGAGAGATTATTATAGAATTGCCATATACATTAATTTAACCTTTTGAGAACTGGAGTAACATATAAAACGCCTTCAAAACTGACTTAGACAATACTCCTAATACTGATAAATAAAACTATAATAGAAATAGGACTATATCTAATGATAATAATAAAATTGTTCACTTAAAGTTCCATCTAAAGTGTGATATATACCAGTTTTCTAATAAAACCATCTTATCTTATATTATTATATACCCATCTTTATAGGGTTAAGAGGATAAATCCATTTCAAGAAAGCATAAAAAAAAGTTATTTTTTAAAGTTCATAAAAAGGGACACTAAGCATTAATAGGTTAAGAATAAGTTGAATTATGAATTGACTTATGAATCAGTATTTGAATGTTTAAGTAATTATATTCCCTATATAAGTAAAAAAGTTTTCATTAGAGGTTGAAAGTAATAGAAGTCCCGACACCTCTTCCTATTTCCAATATGATCCACTTCTCTTTCGTCTTTAAACTTTCTTCATTCAAATGCTTTTCCTCGCACTTCTTGAAGAAATCTATCTCCCAAAATGCAAATATTTCTCCTCCGGCTCTAAAATTTCCAATTAAAGTATCAGGGAAAAGATAGATTGTGTGATAGTAATACATTTCGAAACTTTATAAAAATACTGCTAAAGCTTTATTTTCCTCCACCAAGCGTTTCTTAATAGAATTCATCATATAGGAATATATTTTTATAAAGTAAAATACATTTTAGGGCAGGATATTAATTAAGATAGAAAAATTAGTTTCATTTAGTAGCTAAACTGTCGTACGTCTATTAACCACTGCATAAAGTTCAGGTAACATAAATGATTGATTTGTGAAGTGTAGTTTCAAAATATATTATGCCTTATATATTTTATGGGGGTTAAAATACAGTGTTTGATTTAATTTGCATTTCTTTCCAGTTAAACAATAACTTTAGTCATAAGGCCTGCTGATATTATGATAGGCTTTATTTAATTATTGTGAATCTTTTACCCAGTTTGTGATATCTTCAAGATACAAATCTCATTCCTGAAATCGCATCATTAAAAATCCTTTTACGTATACTTTTAATTACAAAAATCTCTCACTTAAAGTAATAATTGTAGGTTTCTGTATAAGTTAAAATGTTAATTCACGATTGCATTTAATCAGATATCTTTGATCTAAAGATATTTTAAATAAATATATTTTTGACCACTTAAGAAGGTGCCATAAAATGCTTCAAAATAAAGTGACAGTACATATAATTTTTAATGTTATTAAATGTATGAAAAATCTGTTGTACCCAGTATTTTGATAAATGCACCATTTTTCAAAACATTTTCTATTTAAATGAGGTATTTTTACTTGATAAAATGCACTTTGCGAGTTTTGATCTAATATTCCAAAGCCTCATTGATAATCTTTAAGTAGCATTTTAAGTTTCGTTTTTATGACTTTAAATAGATGGTTTTGACCTTTTTTTAATTTTAAAGTGTTATTGAATAAAAAAATTCCATTAATAAAAACTTTTATTCATTTATGCATTAATGGAATCTTTGTAATAAAATAAAGATACGAATGTTCCTGTAAATTTACCTGATAAAGTAGAGCTTTATTTCAAGAATGAGGAATGGAAGGTGAAAAGTTATTGAAATTTGCTCTCACTATTTTTTCAGAAAATACACAAATAGAAATTTTAAAAGACTGATTCAAATTTGTTAATATGAAATTAGGATTTTGCAATTGTCTTTAATTAATACACTTATAATTATGTCGTGTGAAGTTCATTTCCCGATCTGTTGTAGCTGTGCAGAAACTTCATGCCCGTTTCGTGATGACTTAAACAGACTTCCTGTCATGGCCTACACGTATTCTATTGGGAAAAGGCCTGGCGTTCTGGCATGGCATTCCATTACATCCGTTGCGTAAAGACAGGCATTATCTCATTGAAAGGTTGCGGCTGATAGACATGACAGAATTACTAGTACAATAGGTTGTAGGATGTCACCGATATTTGGTTAGGTTGTAAAGGCTTGTGAGGAATCACTGAAGATTACAGGCAGTGAATCCCCAAATGGCTACATAATACATTAGGATCATGCTGTGCTCCAAAATTAAGTAAGGGACGTAAGGATAACCATATTTTCTCTCTATATAAATTCTAACCCTCGTTTCCACTAGCCCTCGTGAAAAATTAGATTTGTCCTCTAAATATAAAATGACTCCAATGTGATATGTCTCAAGTTTTAAATTAGTGACCCAAGTAAAAATTATCTTTCATAATCAAGATAAGTTTCCCAAAGAATGATTCCACTACGGTTAAACCCCTATCGTCACTGATGACTTGAGGTACCGACGCATAAGAAAAAATTAAAGCTCAAAGTTAAAGAATGATTCTAGTATAGTTCAGCCCCTCTAATCACTAAAAATTGCACTTTATAGTTAGACGGTATAGGTTCAGTAAAAAATTAAACCTTTTGCCGATAGCTTCTATCTGTAATCTTGGAATGAAGTTGAGACTACCCTATAAAAGAATGTGGGTTGTCTCATGTGAATAGTAAATAAAGATTTTTCCGAGACTACGACATCCCTAATTATCAAAAGAATTCGTCACTCGATACCTGTGGTTGATCCCGTGTTGGTACTATAACGCTTTAATAAGTGCTAATAACATTAGAATCATATATGGCATTGACCCTCATAGTGGTACAAGTCGGAAATGTGTCTAACCAATTTTCCTCAAAATGCAGACCACTACCATCTTAAATTGATTTTGTACATTTTAATATTAAATAGTCTACTTTATTTACAATCTATGACTTCTCTTTACTGAAAACGATACTAGTAGTTTCAATGATTACTAAACAGTAGACCTCGAGTGAGTGCTTTATGCATAGTGCACACATATATCAGTATTCATTAGATATCCATAATTTATTAATTGCATATCAAGTTGAATAATTCTTTCATGTTAAGTTTAAATACTGTTAAATAATTCAAGATTATTTAAATATTTTTTTTTACTTTTTAATGTAGAAAATAAATTATTATTACTTATTTTTAAACACTGTATATTGAAAAACGAATTTTTTCAATAAATTTTACTATTCTCTGTCAAACAGTGAATGGAAATTTTGAAAACTTTTCTTTTGAAAAATCTCAAACTAATTTAAAAAGAGAAAATTTATACTTATGAAATCTCAATACTATATTACATTCTGTTTCTAGTATATCCCTAATAATGTGCAGGAATCCTCTAACTGGAGATTCATCTGGCTAGTTCTCAAATGAAAACTTTAAACTTACGCAAACACATTGAAAGGATGATACTGCAATATCCCTTCAACAGAGGTCGGATAATAGTCATCTGGATATGGCATATCTTTTGATGCATGTGCATATTAAATTTTAACAAATGATGTGGTGCAGCTAATGGTAGATAAATCATTAAGTAACTATAAAAGCCAAAAATATGTCAAGGGTTTAATAACTATAGGATCGTCGGTTAATTAATGCTTATTTTTTCCCAAACAGCGTTTTTTTTATTTATATTTCAGTTATTTATTTTAAGCTGTTTTTTTATTACAGCTACGCTGAATTGATCATTAATGATTATTTTAGAAGTTTTTCCAACATTCATAAGTCTGCTTTCTGTATTTTACGAAATTGAGTATTCAATCTTTTTTTATTTTAATAAAAAGTGTGAATATTTCATTTGATTAGTTATGGTATACATTAAGTTTTTCTGTCACTTTGTAAATAAAAAATAGATATCCACTTGTATATCAAATTTTATTCAATCTTTTCTTCTAAATAACTTCTTACACTCTCATTAGATAACTGTAATGAACTCTATCATTACAGTTATATTAGACAACATTTATACCTTATAATAGTAGCCTTAATAACAACGTCAATAAATGTTCCTGGTGGTACTACCTTCAAACATTTGTTATTATGTTAATTATATTTTCAAAATAACCCGAATAAAAATACGTATTGCGTATTGTAAATACGGAAAAGTAATATCACGAATAAAATTTTGGACATTTTGGGGTAACTTAATAACAATAATGTATTTCTGGGTTGTTATTTAGAAAGGATTTGCTCCTTTATAAAGATGACTATATGTATACATATATATGTAATAAGTTGATACTTAATCTTCCGGTTACACTTGGATAAAATTAAATCCCTATTATTTTGAATTACCCAGGCTTACTGGGTAATAAGTAGACTAATTAATAATCCTAATATTGATGATGCAGTCGGGCCCTTCCATAAAAATAAAACGGCAAGTTCGTTGTGAAACTTTTATTAAAGGTCTAAGAAAAGGCTTGTTCCTCCGTCTCGAGCACAGAATAGAATCATACATGAAAACACTTGTGGATTACAGGGTTTGCCCCACAGCGAGAGACGCGGAAATTATTCTCAAGGAAAAGAAGCTTAATCTGCGCTCTTAATAGTTAGAAAGTAATTTCAGTAGAAAAAGTGAACCATTCGTCTGGGCAAGCTGGAAAATTTGGCTAGTGGACAGAAAATGAGCCTTTATTTCAGAGTTAGCTCTAGGATATGGGTAGAAGTCAGCATACACTCCTTTAGATATTTCGTGGCTAGGAAAATAGATATGAAGGAATATGAAAGAGAAAATGAGAATCTTAAAGAGATATTTGAAGTGTCATAATTTTGATATATTACATACATACATATAAATATATATACATATATATGTATGTGTGTATGCATGTATATATATATGTATATATATGCATATATATATATATATAAAATAGATAGATAGATAGATAGATAGATAGATAATTAGATAGATATTTATCCACTAAAATCCAACTGTAATTTCATTTCATGTATAAAATCATGTTATTTAATATTCTTTTTGTACCACCTTCATGAATGTATATTAGCTTCAGGCAGCATAATATTTTAACTTGTAAAGCTAAAAACCTAAAGTGATATGTTTAAACAATATTAAGAATAGGTCAGTGATATTTTAGCACAATTTATTTAGACATTGCAAACTGTATATCATGTATATATCTATATGCATAAATATTTGGAATATAATTTTAAAACTAGTGATATATATATATAAATATATATATTTGTTATTAAATATTATGAATATATATAGTTTATAAAGGTTAGTAATATTTTCAGCATGTATAAAAGGAGATTATTTAAATATCTTAAGAACTTTGTACAAGGAAAGAAAAAAATAATAGCACTACTTCTTTCTGCTTCTAAATTAAATAACCCCCTTAATTATAAAAAATTTTAGTAATAATAATAAACAATTCAAACATGTTCAATCTTATATTTTTTATGTGTTGTTAGATAAAATATTCGTGCAATACAGTCTATGACGTATTACTACGAATTACTCCAATTTATAATTTAAAAGTAATTTAAAAAGTAGTTATACTATTTTATCAATTTTCTGTACTTTCTGTTTTACAGAATTAATCGACTTGGTAAGTCTAACATTTAGATAAAATAAGTCACAATACTTTCCATTTTTCAAAACTATATGAATTTATAAGGAATTAAAAAACTAATTTTGTCCCAATTCCTCCCTAGGTGAATTTATTGCAGCTTAATGGTTTTATTCAATCATAACAACGCTCCTTTCACAACATTGCTGTTGTTATTAGTTAATTATTTTCATTTTGTACATCTTTCCAAAGCAACACTATATTTATCAAAATACCCCGTTTGCAAGGTCGGTTATTCTGCAAAAGTACTTTAATTTTTATTAAAAGGTTTTCCTTTA
Source organism: Pardosa pseudoannulata (assembly GCA_032207245.1). Taxonomy (NCBI): domain Eukaryota; kingdom Metazoa; phylum Arthropoda; class Arachnida; order Araneae; family Lycosidae; genus Pardosa; species Pardosa pseudoannulata. The sequence goes on along the minus strand of CM063503.1, from coordinate 123,756,855 downwards.
ATTAAAAGCAAGCGTTCCATTATACTATAATCTCGGTTTTTTTTACGATCGCTGTCATTTACAATGTATCTTACTTAACTACTAAAGTGTTTACTTTAGTCTTTAATCTTGAATGTGTTTTAAAGCTTATAATCTATTCATATATGCGTATAGCCATTATATTTTAGTCAGTTTATTAGCTTTTAAGTATTAAATTATCACATGAAACTACTTTAGATTTATTTATTTCAGGCTTCCTACCCTGAAAATACTACACGTCACAACTCCACAGTTTATATTCAAATAGATGTAATTGAATTCACCAAACAATTGCCATGTGTGTTAATGTGACTGTTGCAGAGCACCACTAGTGTTAAGCTATTTAGAAAATAAATAAATTAACTTCTAATTGTACCCAGGAAGGAAAATTAACTTCATTCGATGCTAATAAGTTATATATATATATATTATATATATATATATATATATGTGTGTGTGTGTGTGTGTGTGTGTGTGTGTGTGTGAGTGCATTTGTGCAAGTGTGTGTGTCTGTATGTGCATTTGTATATGTGTGCGTATATATATATATATATATATATATATATATATATATATATATATGTGTGTGTGTGTGTGTGTGTGTGTGTGTAATATGGGCGAGACTCATTCAAAATCACACCACAGTTTATTTATGATAGATACATGAAATAAATACAACAGGCAATCCTTTTACAGCATCGTGCACATAGACAATGTGATCCCGCACATACGCTTTTCAAGTAGAGATTCAGCAGGTAAAAAGACTACGAATAATCCCTAAGCACAATTGATCACGTGATAAAAAAAATACCCATGTTTAAAGAGAACGCGCTAACTATTGGCTAAAGTAGTACAGACAGAGACTGAATTAAGTCTATAGCGTGTCTGGAGAGAAAAATCAGAATTACAGCTCAAACCCCAAACTTACTTTATGAACAAAAGTTATTAAATTGATATTAAAATACTTAAATAAGGGATTTTTATATTACATATATATATATATATATATATATATATATATATATATATATATATATATATATATATATGTTTATTTATTTACATACATACATATATAGGTCTATCACACACAGATATTTGTATGTAATACCGAAGATCAGGGCGATCTATTATGAAATTCGAAATTCAATTATTTTATTTAAGATATTTATCTCCTTATTTATTTTAGATAACGTGAGCGCGAAATGCTCTTGGTTTGGCGTAGCTTGTGGTTAGCATGTGCATGGCAGTATCATCAGTCGTAGCTTTCAAAATTAGGGACCGAGGAGCAGAAAACAAGTTTGATGTTGCATTCTCAGTTTTAAAGTGTCCGTGTCACTTTGCGGCATTTCTTGCAAATGGCGAGAAGCCATATTGGATTTTAGACGAGTCACAATGATGATCTACAATAAAATTACTCGTTCATAATTGTATTTGTCTTGTATGACTTTGGGTGATGTTTTTTAAATTTGTGATTAAATTTGTAAACACCTCCCGTGTATATATATATATATAATATATATATATATATATATATATATATATATATATATATATATATATGTGTGTGTGTGTGTGTGTGTGTGTGTGTGTGTGTGTGTGTGCGTGTGTGTAGAAATAAATATGCATATATCTATATATATATATATATATATATATATATATATGTGTGTGTGTGTGTGTGTATAAACAGAGAGAGATGTGTGTTTATACAGACGCACACACACATATTCATATATATATATATATATATATATATATATATATATATATATATATATATATATATATATATATATATATATATATATATATATATATATAAGGTGAGGTCTGATGTATATATAAAATATATATAGATAATAATATATATATATATATATAAATAAATATATATATATAGATAATAAAATCTATGATGTGTGTGTGAGTCGATGTAAGTGCTAGAAGTGTTTAATGGTGCAATTATTATTTTCGAATTAGAATGATTGGTACCTGGAATAAAATTATATTTCATGCCGCATCTGCTTGGAAATAAAATTATACTTACAGAGCAGATCTGTAACTTTAGTAGCTCAAAATCCCGCAGTCAAATTTTCTACTCTAATAGTGTTAGAAATTCAGTTATCTCTCGTCCAACTAGTCATACGTTTTCGCTGCAGGGCTGTTCAGGGACCGAATCAATAATTTCCATAATTATATCCTGATATGCATCGATTGCGAAGACGGAAATGCGAAAGTCACCTGTCCTAAGGTGCTACAAAGCAGACTCGTAATGCAATTCTCTATCCAATTAGCTTTCTTAAGGAGAAACGTTCCTCTAGTCGTTGCAAATTTCCACATGGGTTTTCGCTCTGTATTGAGAACCGATAATTTTTCAAGGATGGATTGCGTCTCACTTGAAGGAGGAATCGAAACAAATTATTTTTATATTTTAGCAAAGTTTTCTTTTAGTATAAAGTATTCAATTTATGCCACTAGCAGGAGAGATTTTTTTAGCCTTGTTCCAATCTGCTTCGCTGGCAATACACAATAACTTTTACTAGTGGCTAAAGATAAGAATCAAAGCACTTTCTTGACTCGCCTGCTTTATCACTAATTATCGTCACTCTTTTTTTATCCCCTATAAGTATTTTACTTTTGTTTCCATCTCCGTAGTAACCGGGGGGTAACCAAGGGAAATATAACGTTACACATTAAACACGCACAGTAGTCCTTTAGAGCCTGATTTAGTAAGAAAGATATTAAAAATTAAAGAATAATGTTGATAAGTTGCTACCAAATATTTTAATTTCTAGTCATTTACACTGTTTACCCTCAAGTGGTTGTTACAACTACATTTCGTGATTAATGTCCAGCACTGAAACAATTTCCTATACCTAATAGCACAATGATTTGAATGCAATGATGTGAATATTTTCTGTTCTAAGTTATCTAGAGATTAGGAAAGTTATAGTTCAGACCACCATTAAAATAGACTCATCAAAAAATAATAGAACTACGTGTACCTTGATACCTTTAATTTCTTTGATTACGTTGGCAATATCATTTTTAAAAAAAAAAAATTATGAGGAAAGAATAGATCAATATGCCTTTTATCTTACATAAAGCTTATTTGGCCACAAATTATGAGAAGGAGTCGATTTGTTTATCCGAATGCCACTGAGATGGACAGTAGGTGAACAGGGAAGATGTTTATACTAAAGAACCAAAGGCTAAGGATTTTAATCGGTCTTACAACATGAAAATTCGTAGTCACTTGGAATCATCTTTAGAGAGCATGCTTGAAGAGATCACAAACCAGATATGCTTTGGTTAATGTTTCCTTTACACAGTGAGTGTGCCAGTACATCTGTGTATGCAGTGACTAAACATATAGTGATGTCAGGGTAACATTCGCAGGTTGACAGAAACTCTAAGACCAAAACTCATACACATGGTCACTAATTTGTGATCATTCTACAAACGTGCACAGGCATTTCATTATTATAGATGTGTGATTACCTGAAATGGTCAAATAAATAGATTGTAGTAATTATTGAAGAATGTTTAAATTGTTTTTGTAAATAAAACTCTTAAAATAAATTAAAACAGGCTGTAATAGAATTATTTATTGAGATTAAAGAGGTGTAGTTTAACATTTATATGCATTTCCCATATTTTTTAATATATTAACATTTGGGAGTAATTACATGTATATTTCATAATACTGAAGGATAATTACATCCTATCAAATTTAAAGAATTGTTATCGCATTTTGAGGGTGTTATTTCTTTTCAAAAATGCTCAGATTAAGGGCCAAATACCCTATCTTTAAACATTTGTAGGTGAACTAAAATAACAGTTTAAGGATCCTAAAATTCATTATTGTGAAGTCACTAAAAGTAGATTATATTATATAAAAACATTATTTTTACTAAAGATAGCATTTTCTAGTTACAGAATTCAAATATATATTTACTTTGTCAAACTGGTATATAATTTGTCGAAGCAAACATAAAAGTTTAGTATATTAACCCTAGAACGATATCGTGACGTCCTGGATGAGTTATGTAATTAAAATAATATAATGTTAGAAGATAAAAATAACTTTAATGAGAAATAAATCATATTTTAAAATGAAAGAGTATGTATTATTTGCCTTTCCTTGTTTTAAAATAAATTTTTAAACATTGCCTTTCAGACCTAATAATACTAACAACATTCGACAGAAGCAGGATTGCAATCTACGGTGGTTAAATTTCTAAATATATAAATTTTAATCAAAATTCCATCATTAAAATATTAAACGCATTTCTCCCCTTTAAATTTTTAAAATACTGTAAGTAGTTCTAGCTACTGAGAAATTAAAATTCCTGCAGTGTACGAATGTTTGTACAGTTGGATGAACCAAAATCTTCAAATTCTTATTGAAAACAACATAATTCAATCAATTGATTTATTTTATATAGCAGTAATTAAAGTTAAAATTATCTATGAAAAAGGACTTGCAGTGTCTCTAAAATTTTGAGGCATTTTTTAATCTTTGCAGGTATACTGCGCATGTGATTTTGACATATTATACACCAATATGCAAAATGTATATTTAGACAAAAGTTAATTTCACAAAAATACTGAAATGAAGAGTATTGTTTAATTCTGTGTTTTAAGATATTTTCGTTGAAATTCGATTTTTTTCTTTTAGGAATTTAGGCCTTTAATACTATATGTATATGAAATGACTTATATGTGTACAAGTAATTAGCAAAGTTAAAATTGCAATTACATTTATAATTCCATATATAGGCTATTGTAATGAATATTATATTACCTTTTAAGTAAATTATTTTTATTACCTAAGAAAGAGTTTTTGACACTCTGGATTTAGTATAATTCAATTATGTTTACCTCAACAAACTTAAGTCACAAACCAACCTAAGTCCGAAAACGGACACTTTTAATATTAGAACTGCCTTGATTCGACTAGTGTATATATATATATATATATATATATATATATATATATATATATATATATATATATATATATATATATATATATATATATATATATATATATATATATATATATATATATATATATACATATATAATATATGGGTGTACGTGAGTGTGTGTGTGTGTACGTGTGTACATATACGTATATTTGGATTTATGAATTCATGCATATACGAAGAAATATATGTGTGTATGTATGCATAAATATATCCGGATTTAACAAAACAATATACAAGGCTTGGCTTCGAAATAAGCTTTCAAGTGATAAAATCTCAATGTCTGGTTTCATTTAAATTTTTTGATAAACTTGTAAATTTTAAAACGTAATTTCAAGGTATTCATCCTTCATTTTAATTAGTAGATTTTAATTGCTTTATATTATTTTATAGTGTTCAGAAGAATAACTTTACTGTTCTTTTGTTACTCGAATAAGAAAAAAGTTTCAAAAGGTAATTTGAAAACAATTTCGTCAAAACTTTAGTAAATTATTACTTATTTTTATCAAGAACTGCTAATAGCTTTCAAAGACAAAATAGATGCATTTAGCTACATAATAATTTGCAAATAGGTATTGAAAACCTTATTTACAATTTCATCTGTTTTAAAACTGGAAAAATAAAAGAATAATCAGTCTATTAAAACTCCGAGATTTCTAAGTATTAAAAACTGATTTCTCTCTTTGTTACTAACTACTAAACTACCTTTCATTCTAGAAAAATTAATCATGTAATTAATCATTATTCGAAATATTGTTTATTAATATCAATAACTTTACATTAACCATTAACATGTTCTTAAACATTTACGAATAATTCATTCCGAAGTAATAAAGAATAGGTGGATTCTTGTTATTTTTAGTTTCCTTTTATGAAGAAATTATTTCTTAAAATATTTCGAAACTTGTTAAATAAGCTATTCATGTAGGATTATAAGCTTTCAGCTATAGATTATGCAACTTTGAACTCTCCCCGGCTGTAGTCACGTAGTGCTGCCCTCTCTTAAGCAAACAAAGAACTATATTAGAACGGAGGCCTTCTCTGTAGTTGAAAGAGCAATGGAGGACTTCTTTTCATCTTTACTGTACTACTTGGTCTGAATGATTAATTGAATAAAATATTTCTTACAAAATATCATGCCTCAATGTTATTAAAAATAGTACAAACATCTACTCGTGTTTGCTTGTCTGTTTGTTTATCTGTGTTTAACCCCAACTCATCTAAATTGGCTGAGAGTTAGGGGGTCGAGATAGGTATCTACAGTTTCGGAAATTTGGAGACACTCATTTCGGCCGGTGTTATTTTGTGAGACTGAAAATAAAGGAGATATTACCCAAAGGAGACTACCCAAAATGCTCACTCTTTTAGCCTAAATTTGTGTTTTTCGGAGCAATCGATTACCACAGTTAGCTATTTTGGACTTCCAAAATAGTTTGCAGGATGAATTTTAACAGATATTTTTATTTGGCTGGGAGTTTGGGGGCCAGACATGCATCAACTAGCTTAAAAAATACTGGAAAAATTATTTCATCAAGTTCCATCTTTGCCTGAGCATATTTAACGGGGATATTAATTAGAAACCACTCAAATTGCTAATTATTTTGGCCTTAAATATGTGTTATCCTGAGGAAACGATTGACGTAATTAGGTATCAATGCATAATAACAAAATAGATTTCAAAATCCTTATTTGATAGATGAATATTACAAGATACCTTTCATTTTTGTTTTATTCTTTCTTTTTTTTTGGGGGGGGAGAAGAGATAAATAATTTTTATGGCAGATTTAAAGGAAAATAATATATATATATATATATATATATATATATATATATATATATATATATATATATATATATATATATATATATATATTGTTATAAGTACACCCTTTAGATTTCTTCTACGCCCGCAATTCATCTAGTGAACGAAGTACGCTAATAGCTAATAAAAACTGTCTTTGCATTTTTTTTCTTGTATGTGTGTTTGGATTCTAAGACAAAAATCTTATGAAGTTACTTATCTTATAAAGTATGGGTAAAAAATATTTCTGTAGTTTTTGTGCATAACATTTCGAATATACGCACATGTTTAGTATTTATATGGCTGTGAGACCTTCTTCATCAATACTATTCTCGACTGTTATGATTGGTGAAGATGCTGCATTTAAATTCTTAGAATTTTTATTTCATTTCATGCAACCAATCATTGTAATTTAAGAGAATTATATCTATCATCAGCTGTAATATATTACAAATTCTCATTCTTATAAAATAGGGTACTACTGAATTGTATGTAACTGAAATGCAATTGCTAAATCGTCTTCAATTTTTAATTCTGCCGAAAGCACAACAGCTTGCAAACCCTGTAACATCGTAAATAATAAGGGATATTGCATGGAAATATATTGCTCTCCCTCCCATTACAAGATGATAGTGGTAATAAGATTTTTACCTATTTTTTCACATTGGACACGTTCGGTTTACTATCATAAGTTTGAATGCTTTAATATACGTTAAATGTTTTATTAACGCCCACTTTTTTAATGTCTATGGTTAATGCCTATCACTTAGCCTGCCAGTATTTAATGAACTTTAATGCTATGAGTGTATATTAAAAGAATAAGAACAGCTGTATTAAAATTGTGCAACTTAGAATTCCCTTTGTAAGCTGCTTTTAAACATACTTCTTGTGTTTTTGGATTAATTTTAGAATAATGGAGAATTAAGAATAAAGGCCTGTTTCTGCTTAAGAATTAATGTTCAAATATAATTAAGACTTAAAGGCGTACCAATGGAACATCTTCTAATATTTGGTATGAACGACTTGTTTTTTTTTTCTTTTAATAGTAGAGGGTGATTTTGAATAAATAAAACATTATTATTCATCATTTTGGTGTTCTTAAAGGTGCTGCATAGTCACAGTTTATTTTAACGTTTTGTATTCCATTAAGAAAAGAAATCTATTGATTTTGGCTCATCTTTTCTACTCGAGGTCTAGTGAAATAAAGTAATTCAACTACCCAACCACCAAATAAGATTTTTCAAACAGTAACTCTTGTTTTCTCTGTATGCAGTTTTTTCTCTGTTATCCAAACACATATTTTTAAATATTAATTTTATCCGATTGAGTTTAACCCATTAACGCCTAGCGTACTCATTTGAGGACAGTCAAAAAATGGTTTGTAATTTTTTTTGTTTTGTTTTGTTTTCTTGAAACGATTCTTTCTTTTTAATGGAAATAGATATTAATTTTATGAATAATCTCCCAAGTTTTCAAATATGATCTTATCTATAATTTTGTCATTTCGATCGGCATTTTATGATTTTCAAGCTTAGAATAGGAACGTATTATGACGGTATTCTGAACGTATACCGGTCAAAATCATGGCGAATAGCCATATCTGCAATAAGTCATCTCTTTTCAGTACTTTTCTCATATATGATAGCAAATAAATCTCTTATCACGAAGTTTTTCTTTTTTTTAAAAGACATCTTATTACGTTTTAAAATGACACCTCCTCACTAATGATGACTTGATGTCATATTTAAAGGGGTTTAAATTTCATATTTTGTTTTATTTCCAGGTGTCTATAATAGCTTCTATGTTAGGTATTTACTAATATATAGTCATCAGAAATATCCGGCGTTAATGGGTTAAAGAGATCGTCTCAAACCTTTGCTTTTCATAAACAAATTTTACTATAGAATGCATGAGTGTTTTCATAATAAAATATCAAAAAAATACTTGTATCATTTTATTATATTTTATGACTCTTTTAAGCAGAAAATCTACGCAATGAAACTGTTTCTAAAAGGCAGGATATCATAAAGTTTTAATTATTGCTAAAAAATAATCAAGATAGAAACCGTTTTTTTTGGGGGGGGGTTGTTATTGTTAATCGTGAAACTTTTTGAATCAATAGTAATAGCTGTAATTTTCAAAATTTTTTAAGTTAATATGCAGAGATAAATTAATATGCAGAATAATTTTAATCCAGCTATCTAGATCATTTTAGTTATAATCAAAACGTTATGATACCTGTGATGTAATTAGTTTACTAAAAAACAGAAAAAAAGATTAAATAGATTCGACCCATAGTACTATTCTCCCACACTATGAATCTTCGAACTAATAAAGAATTAAACTGTTCATTTCACACCTCACTTTACCTAGTGGTATCAGAGCTGTGATAGGGGAATAGGGAAATTTCATAGAGTAAAAAGCCAAAAATTAATATTTATTTTCAATAAAATAGTTTTTAACTCAAAATGAAATGTTGTTTAAAAAATTACATGATAATATAGTTATCAGTAATTCTGAAGGACAGTATGAAAAAAATATTTCAAGCAGTTTTATATTTCATGCATTTTTTTCACCCAAAGAGTTGTGGTGCTTGTAATGTTGTAAATTTCCTTCTGTATTTTAAACGTAATGATTCCATCAAGGTGATAACTGATATACAACATGAAGTAAACATTGGTGAAAAGTTTAGCTTGCATACAGTTTCGAGAATGGTCTATTTGAAATAAAAAAAATCACAACTTAGATGAAATTCCTATTTGTCTGTTTGTGTGAAACTAATTTTTCAATTGATGTCATGTTTGGTACTAAAATAGGTAGTTTATTTTAAATATAACTGTTTTAGTAATGCTTATGAAAGATTTTAACAATAGTATTTTG
>CM063503.1:123739636-123744562 GCA_032207245.1 Pardosa pseudoannulata | reverse complement strand
CTTAAATTATAAAACCGCTCTACAAGGAGAAATCTAAACAGGTAGCAGTTATAAAAATGTAGTCAGCCCACATTGAAGAGAACGGCAAAGTCTAGTTCAATCATTATTTCAGAGCTGCTAAAACGGACATCTGTAGTACTCAACAATAGCAAATTAAAGGTACAAAAATCACTCTGCTCGAACAGAGGTGCACCCAAGAGAAGACAGAAAGAATTGTCCCACTTACTCAGCGAATTTAAGTGCAAGTTCATTAAAAAAGCGGAGCCGTTTTCCGGCGACAGCTGGGAAACGTGTCGAATAGACAGAACATTTACATCTTTAGGATAGAAAGCTTCGGGAAGAATTTTAAGTCGAAGATACTCCTTTGATTAGGACATTTAGATTCTGGGAAATAGATTTTAAGGAAATATTAAAGTTAAATATTTTTTATATATTACATATATATATGTATACGAATATATATTCATGTGCATGTATATTATTCGACAATGTATAAAGTTTTTAAACAGTAGTCATAACAATCTTCGTAATACTTTTGTTACACTCCATCTTTACGTTAAATTGTGGCATCATCTTAAAATATATTTTAAAGTTCTTATCGAACTCAGAAAGTAGGTTATGTTCCACTTCTCTGCGTATAAATAATGAGCGTTAGTTTGAAGGCACGTCCATCTTGGATTTCGAATAAGAGAGAAGACATCTGACGTATCCTCTGGGAATTCAGAGACTCCAATTTCATGCTTATTGAGTGCGAACAGAAGAAGTTTTTCTCTAAGAGATTCTCCATGAGTATTTTTTTTCAATACTTCTCCGTAAAATGTATTTAGAATTTTATTTTACGGAATAAACATTACCGGAATACAAAGTTTATAAGTCAGTACTGTTAGAGTAAATTACTTGTTAAAGCATGACTTCAAAAATGTTAGCTGCACTAAACATGTATGCGTATTCAATAAATATTTTCAAGTATTGTTATTTTGAAGCACCATAATTTTAACTTACAGTATGCGGTTATTAAATGTTTAAAAGCATAAATTTTTTTACTGTGGATACATGAGCCATTTTATTTTTTCCTCTTACCAGTTCAAAAAAAGCGATTTTTAAATTTTTTTTCACATTTATTTTAATTTTGACTCTGAGCTATAAATTCTGTGCTACTATCTGATGATACTACCAATGTTTTGAATATTACATCCCTTCACCTATTTTAATAATTCGCTTTTGATTAATATATAATCTTTGTAATTGTTTCCAGTAAAAACAAATAGAAAATTCGCATAAAATAATAAATAAAATAACATAAAAAACATAAAACATAACAAATAAAATAACAAATTTAACAAATTTTAAAAATTCTGAAAGACATAACGACAAATTTTTAATATTTTATATTATCTTAAAAATGAGTAAGTATGTATTTATTCCTGCACCAGATTTAACTTTTTCAAAAGACTCTTCAGTTTGAGTTTTTAGTTAAGCCTTTTGCAAATAGATGGCGATACCAGTTAAAATATCTTTATAATTGAGAATACGAGTAAACTAATAAGCTTTTTCCATTGATTGACTAAACTAATTTATTTTCTCCAATAGAATTTTATAATTAAATATTTTATTGAAATTGAGTGAAATATATGGTAACAGAATAAAGAATTTAAAGTTATAAAGAGATGTATTCTTCAGTTAAAATATGAGCAAGAAGAATCAGATTGTTTTGGTTTGGAGTAAAACGGTTAATGTTTTGCAAAATGAGGACTTATGAAACAGGGACTATCTATTCTGAACAGCTACGAGCATCCCTGCAAGCAGAGAAAATTGAACATGAGATATCGGTTGAGGAAGTTGGTCCCCTACAAATTCTGTCATGGTAAAATACCAAAAAGATTTAGAAAACATGCTGAAGCATGAAAAATTCCATCGGCTAGGCATTATAGTCTGGAATCTATTGGAATACGACTAGAAAAGAGAGAGTAGAGCAGACAGAAAAAGAGATTATCAGTGCAAATAGTTAGAATTCGCTCTTAAGTAAAAGTAATTCTGAACCAGGAAACTTTATTTTAAATTTTTCAAAAGACTTTTCAATTTGAGTTTGAGTTTTTAATTATGCCTCTTGCAAACAGATAATGATACCATTTAAAAATATTTACAATTGGGATTAAGAACAGTCTAAAAACTTTTTGCATTTACCAAACTCATTTATTTTCTCCAATCGATTTCTTATGATTAAATATTTTATTGAAATTGAGTGAGAAATAAGACAAAGAAATAAAGAATTTAAAGTTATAAAGAGATGTATTCTTCAGTTAAAATATGAGCAAGAAGAATTAGATTGATTTGGTTTGAAGTAAAACAGTTAATGTTTTGCAAAACGAGCACTATTGAAACAGGACTTATATATTCTAAACAACTACGAGCATGTCTGCAAGCAGAGAAATTGGAATATGAGACATAGGTAGAGAAAGTTTGTCCCCTGCTAGATCTGTCATAGTTAGGCACTGAAAAGATTTAGAAAGTAAGCATAAGAATAAAAAACCCGTCGTCCAAGCGTTATAGTCTGGTAAAAAATTTAGAGAAATAGTAGAGCAGACAGAAAAAGAGATTGTCAGTCCAAATAGTTAGAATTCACTCTTAAGAAATTCGCTTTTGAACAAGAAATCTTTATTTTAAATTTTTCAAAAGAATTTCCAGTTTGAGTTTTTAGTTATGCCTCTTGCAAACAGATGGTGATACCATTTAAAAATATTTACAATTGGGATTAAGAGTACTCTTAAAAGCTTTTTGCATTTACCAAACTCCTTTATTTTCTCCAATCGATTTTTTATGATTAAATATTTTATTGAAATTGAGTGAGAAATAAGGCAAAGAAATAAAGAATTTAAAGTTATAGAGATATGTATTCTTCAGTTAAAATATGAGCAACCAGAATTAGGTTGTTTTGGTTTGGAGTAAAACGGTATATGTTTTGCAAAACAGGACCTATCTATTCTGAACAGCTACGAGCATATCTGCAAGCAGAGAAATTGGAACACGAGACATCGGTTGAGAAAGTTTGTCCCCTACAAATTCTGTCATGGTAAAGCACCAAAAAGATTTAGAAAGCAAGCCGAAGCATGAAAAATTCCATTGTCCAGGCGTTATAGTCTGGAATCTATTGGAATACGACTAGAGAAAGAAACAGTAGAGTGGCAGAAAAAGAGATTATCAGTGCAAACTGTTATAATTCATTTTGAAGTAAAAATAATTCTTAAACAAATAGCAATTTAAATAAACTTTGCTGGAGGGCAGGATCAAATAAATTTTCCTTTTTTTTCTTTTTCATCTAGATTATCATGTGTACTTAAATATTTTAATTCGGTTTATCCGATGAACTTCAGTTTTCTTTTCGACAAGTATCACATGTACTGGGTAAAAGCTAAGGTGATTTATCTACAAGAAATCACGGTATACACTATTATTACTACCTTTTCTTGCCGATACCAATAAAGATCAAGATCATAATCTTTAACTTATTTTGGGCGTAAATTTGACTTAGATCAAAATTGTGCATTAGTAACGAGACAATTGCGTATCAATGGCCGTCCTAACTATTAAAATTTAAACAACAAACTATAAAATGTTATTTTAACACCCGTAAGAATATTTTTTAAGAAAGAATCTGTAACACTTCTACAACGCCAGCGCAAAACTGACCTAGAGTCGAAAGTAAAAGAGTGACTCGCCTTCGACCCCATTGAGCCAAAGAGAGAGCAAGGAATAAGGAGTGTGCAGCTCAAAATCTTTTGAGACATTTCTAACACCATTCTTTTTTAAGACCGAGACGTCATGTTGTGCAAATGTTTTATCGAGTATGGTCCCTTTGGCATGATGGCCTAATTAGCATTTTTATTTTCTATTTACACCTTTATATATATTCAAAATAAAAAAGATTCATCAGGAGGGATTAGTTTTTTTTTTTTTTTTTTTTTTTTTTTTTCAATTTTGTAATTTGTCACGGGTACTCCACTTATACGTTCGGCTGGTCTAGACGCTCAATCGGTCTTCACCTCTATATTTTCCGAACGATAGTCGATGGGTTAGGGTGATGGCCTTCGGTATCGGAGTTCGTGGGTTCGAATCCCTCAGTGGCATGGATGTTCGTAGCCGTTCGGAATCGGCTTTAAGCTGTAGGTCCCGGTCTCATTAGCCCTCGTTTTGCAAAAAGTAGACCATAGCACTCCAAACCAAACCAAACCAAATCAACCTCTACATAAGTAATTAAAGAATTTACAGTAAGTGATATCAATGTAATTTTCAAGCTCTAGTGCACAAGTTCTTTTTTAATCCAATTTATAGAAACAATGTGTTTTTCATAATTTTTAATGTGGAAATGATTGAAGCAATAGATTTTAATAATATACTGGGAAAAAGTATTTTTTCCATCAAACAATGGAGTAGACTTATTATCCATAAATACCACCCAGTTCATAGCAAATGGGGAAGATGTAGAGACTTTTTCCCATGAGTATTGTCGTATATGGATATATGTTTAAGGGTTTCTAAATTCAATATTCATATATGAGTTGAATGCGAAGAAATCCCCACATAAAATTTCTCGCTATTCCCCTGCATTCAGTAAGAATTAAAGATCAGATTAATGACAAAAATAATTTGATCTTCTAATATAAAATACAGTGTTGTAATGTGCTTAGAACCTTAACACCAGTGTTCGTTTACAAAGGGGAAACACAGTAAGAATATAATGTACAATTATGAAGCGTAGCGTTCGTGGATTGAGTAGACTTTGAACAAAGACAGCAAAAATAACAGCACTTTATTCGTAATGCAGGGAAAACACGAATACAGCAGCCAACACAGCGAGAACTATAGCACAGATAAATCTTACAAACAACGTAGGTCTTTACCTCTACAAATTTCTCAGCTAACAGAACC
>CM063503.1:123714636-123732136 GCA_032207245.1 Pardosa pseudoannulata | reverse complement strand
AGTATTAAAGGAAGGTAAACTTTTAGAGATAAGACAGGTAAAGCTACATAAGTTGAATTCAGTTTCCAGCCTAGCTATATCATATACAATCAAATGGTTTCAAAATCGTCCGGATAAAGAAATTAAAATTTACATTGATAGTATTATATTAATCTTAAACAGCCTTGTTCCTAAATCTAAAATTTGTGAAAAATTACAGGAAGTTTGTTAAAATATGAGTAACAAAATTATTAAAATCAACGGGATTAAGGCCCTCACAGAACATAACGGTATTGAACGTGCAGATATTCTTGCTAAAACTGGACTATATCACGACGGCTAATTTTCGATTTATTATTCTCCGGAACTATAGAATAAATTATATCCTAGAAAAATGGTAGGAAACGCAGGTCACGGCAGAAAAGGGAAGAGAAACCTTTGAAATATCAAATAAAGTTGAATTTACTCTTAAGTTTCAAAATATAGTTAATACTTACTTTGTTATCGGTCATGGAAGTTTTCCCGCCATTCTTTATAGAATAGGTAATCCCATTAATCCAAATTGTCCATGGGTTCAATACGGTGACCTACATCTTAGCCAAACTTCTTGTAGTTTCACAAAAACAAAAATAAAAAAAAGAGCTAATGAGTCTTTAGAGATCTATTATAAAAGAAGTTACAAATCTAATGAAACTTAACGAAATTTATAATAAACTTTTTTCTCTTTATTAATTTATGATTTATAATTTATTTCTTATTTATTTTAATTTTTATACATCTACTTTTTTATTACTTTTCTTTTGAAATTAAAATTCTTCTACGCTTAAGAAAGGTAATATAGTTTGATACATGGATAAAAATGTATCACAATTTTGAGTTATTAAATAATGTAATTAACTGTTTATATGTAAAAATAAGAATATATATATATATATATATATATATATATACAGTTTGTAAAGTTTGTATGCATTACTGTACTTTATTACTGATACTTTTGTATACATTTGTGTTAATGTAGTTTGAATTATTATCTAATAAAGTATGATGGATGGGATTTTCCCACTCGCCCTTGGTCTCTTCTGGTTGGCAGCGAGTGTGGGTCACTTCAGTATATGAAACAACTAAAAGTCAAGTCTTTTATTTTCTGACTTCTATTACCTTTAGAAGTTATTTGTTTGGATATAAGTAAATGTTTTAAAAGTTTTGTTCACTATATAAATCTTGGTTAATTAAACACATAAGGAAAACATGTATATATTGGGAAAATTGCATAGAAATTTGGAATGTTTGAAAGGTGCAGTAATTAAATGGTATAAAATTTGCGTATAATGAAATAAAAAATGTGTGAAATTTATATTACACATTTTACTTGAAAATGAAATGAATAATAAAACATAATATTTGGAAATCGACTAATTTATACCACACATAAGATATAAGCAGTTAAACACATCAAGACATTACCATGAAATAAATACTGAATTTAAAAGATAACTTAAAATTACATAATTCAAAGTAACTTGGATGTTAAAATTAAAGAACCCCACACAATTATAATAGTATTTGTACCGAATATATTCAATGATAAATAATACAATTAAATTAGGATATTGTTATAATTTTAATTCTAGTAACAATATGTAGTTGAAAAAGAAAATGATTATGCAATTCGAAATAGGAGTTTTACAATAATTGTAGTGAAAACAGAATATAAAAGTATTTAAATTGTCCGAGGAGAAATTAGTTGTAAAACACTTCAATTTAGTTAAAAATATTCATATTTTTTCCTATTCAGTAGATGTCTGCTTGAAAAATTGCTAAGTAAGAACTGATTTTTGCAATATAACGTTTCGCAGACAGACCATTTATAATAAAATTAAATGTAGAAGGCATAGTATAGTAGGACATGGTACCTACATAAAATACAGTGCACGAAAGCTCGTTATTCATTCGAAAGCTCATGCAATTGGGTGTTTCACGGAAACAGCGTAAGTAGTATTTTGAACTAATTTCTATTAAATTCCATTCTGTATGGGATTAGTTAAGCTCCAAATGTTTTCAAGACACGATTTAAGGTCTTAGAAACGTGGACGACATTTGGAGTGCTCAAAGCAAGTGTCCCAAAATATTATCTTATTGTAAAAGTTGCTGATGGAGGTAATGCGAGTGGTTGGGAAAGCAAAACCACATCTCAAGTGATATGTATCCGTAATAGAAATCTCATTTACAGTGAAATAGCTCCAGAACTTGCAACAACTATCAGTACACGAATATGTGCAAGAATAATTCCTTAGCGATTAAATTATATTGCTGTGTATTCACTGAAGTCTCTTCAATGTATCCCACATTCATCATGCCAACATCGAGAAAAATTGCGTTAGTGTAAAAAATACATAAACTAGGGACAACAGCAGTGGTTCGGAGTGATATTCTTCAATGAGTCCTTAGCTGTGACAAGGTAGTCTAGCCTAAAGTTAGCTTAGAGAGTTTGAACAATAGCAGAAAGCGGATTCATACATTTCAGCTGTGTATCATTACATGAAAGAGGTACTGTAAGGGATTATTTTGTCTTATGCTCGTCTTGTTACGGGTGTAGTCAACCCCCTCTTCCTGTTTATAGACAACAGAGAGTGCCCAAAGAAGACCACAGTACTATCGGACTCACTAAAAAGAAAAATAATGAATGAATGAAATCATCTTCTGACTCCCTACACCTAAATTTTTATGTTATACTTAGGAGGCTTTTGGCGGATGGGTTTCTCAAAGAACCTACCTTGCAAAAATAAAAAGTGTGTTTATACATGAGAAGTATTCCCTGAGGACTCCTCAATAGTTTAATAGATAACATCTATAACTTATGCACATATGCACTTGTGTAAAAAAAACATATATGGTATTTAGCTACTGACATCGCTTATTCTTTCATCACATGAGAAATGGTTTTTGTTACTCTGGAAACTTAAAAAAAAATAGTTTTTTTTATATCATACTCTTTAATATGGGGGAATATATAACATTTAGCTCGATAGATATAGCATTGTTCTTCTGTAACATACATATATTTCATTCACTGTGAAATACGTATATTTCAATTACTGCTTTTGATTATTTACTCCAAAATGTGTCTCACTTTGTAGAAATAGCCAAGCGGTTTATTAAAATTCTGCACAATTATATATTTCTCTACCCAGTTGCTTGTACAATTGTAGACACGTTTTCGTAACATAGAATGCATTTACGATTTCCGGTGTAAATTCCTAAAAGTAGCTTACTTGCAAAGCTTACAAATACACACACACACACACACACACACACACACACACACACACACATATATATATATATATATATATATATATATATATATATATATATATATATATGAGTACGCGTGCTTGCATATTAAATTAAATGGTTAATTAGAACTGTAAAATATGTCAAAATTTAAAAAAACTATTATGATGAAGAAAATATTTTTTTTAATTTTCAGTGCTTCGCACATAGTGTGTAATACTTATATTAAATACATAAAACTAAATATTGTTCCTCTTTTCAAAAAAGATAAAAAAAATTACTGTTTAATAAGTGTTTGAAGTCAAAAATTGCATTGAAAGTAACCATTGATAAATAATAGTTTAAATTTTATTTTTTAATTTTTGAATCTAACTGGTGAATGGAACATTTAGTTAACTTCCAAATTTCATTATTTGATAGATACAATAAAGAAAATTTTATGTTTTGTATGAATATCCCAACTTATTCTCTTAGATTAATAGCATGATAACTGATGTTTCATTAGGAAAGAGTATATATTAAGATGAATGTATCTTATTTTTTTAATTCCATTTAACTTCGTTAGATGGGTTTATTAATAAAAAAATTCTAAATTCTATGTTTGAATAGTAGTTTGCTGTGGTCTTTACTATTTATTTTAAAATAACAAATTAAACGTACAAACAAATAACTTCAGAATCCATTTAGCCCACATTTTCTGCAACAGAAGGTTTGAAATATATATTGAATGTAACTTAAATTCTAAAAAAGAAACTAAGCAATAGGATATTTATCCTACGGATCTCATTTACCTTAATGAAAGCAATAGGTTTTAATAATTACCATAATGAGTACTGATGTTTTTATAGTTTCGATATGTTATCATTTTGCACGAATCGAAACTTTACTGCCAAGTTGGCAAAAAGCGAAAAAATTAAAAAAAAAAAGAAGAGGTCGTTATATTGCTTCATAAGACGCTAGAAAATATCTTTCTCAAGTTGAAAAAACTGTTCAGCAAATTTTCTTTATATACATGTATACATAAATATATTTTCACACATATATGTACACACACACACACACACACATATAGTATATATATATATATATATATATATATATATATATATATATATATATATATATATATATATATATATATATATGCACACGCACACACAGAAAAACTTGAGTTAAAGTATTTACTATCATTCAACCGGAATTTATATTTAGGGAAATATAAATGCCATCCCACGCTATTGTTCTACGCCATTTTCTATTTAAGGTGGTGGATTGCACGATCAGAAGTTATTATAATAGTTAATAGTGTATGAATAATGTAATTATTTAGTAATGTAATACTAGTTGGTAATTTTTCGTTGAGTGCTTTACTTACTGTGAATCTGTATTAGCCTATTTATCATTATATTTTAGTATTTCATGAAATCTTTATATTAAATATTGTTTATCAGGACATTTTCTCCTTAAAGTTGTAAGGATTTTAGAACGGACTATTGCTCATGTTTATATATATATACATGCATGGCATAAATTAACTATTAATGCACTTTTGCACGTAACATTTCAACGTGTAATGATAAAAGCAGAGAATTTATGTGCTTATATCAAGGGATTTGAGGACGAAATAAATAAAATATTCTGACATCAGATATTGATAAAATCAGCTATTTAAACTGAGTTAGATATAAGCCGTTAATTAGAATTACAAGCTAATTGCTTTCCCTCGCTCATTTCTGAATCTTAAGTGTGTTTGTTACAGACTGTTTTCAAACAATGATATTTAACTGATCTAACATTAAAAATGTAACAAACACATTATAGAGGCAAAGCGCATATATATGAATTGTTACAATTTTAACTGGATAATTTTAAACAGTAATACAATTTTAAAGGAATAAATATTTTATATATTTTACTCTCTAGGTACATTTATTTTTAATGAAATAATGAATAAAATATTTCTTCGTAAAATGAGAACTTACCCTCCGGAAAATTATAGTCTGTTAATAAATGAATTACAAAATTAATTATAAAATTATAAAGTTTTAAAATTCCGTTAAATTAATCTACAACTTTTAACTGCATATATCTATTTATACGATGAAAATATTTTTTCAGCATCTTTATTCATGCATTTACTACTACAATACTGAGGAGCACTATGTAGGTGGTCGACATCCCTCCGTATGATTGGGCAACAATGTACAATACGGATTTGAACCCATAACCTCCAGGGCGGTAAGCGAAAGCTCTAATCATTATGCCTAACGAGCGGTAGTGCATAAAATGTATACAAGATTAAAATGAAATTGTAATATATACACCTTGGAAATTAACTAAAAATTTCTGTATTTGCTACTACAGCTACACCATTATACCATAATTATGGGCAATTTCATGAAAACTCTCATAAATTATAAATTCCACTGTTGGCATGGATGATCATATCCATTTGGCTGTAAACATTAGTTCTTGGTTTAATTAGTCCTCGTATTGAAAGAAAAAAAGAAGGGAGTTCATAGCGCTCTTAACCCAAACTAAAAATTCAGACAGAATTTTCCTTCCTCTGAAAATTTACTTGCTCGGAAATATATTGTGGATAAAGGGCTTGCAATAGCAACCTTACAAAAATACAGAAAACTCCGTGTAGTTCACCTCATTCGTAATTAAGACTGAAACTTATCGAAATAATGTTCTATATTGATATAGAATGTCATTACAAACTTCCATATATTTTAATCCATTGTAATAGAATAATTGACTTTATTTAGGAGTATAAGTGCATATAACATAAGTGATCATAGAAATGTTGGAGTCTGTTATTTTAATTCATCTTCTGGAAATTTCCGATGCTGAGTAATGTTGCAGGTAATAACGAATATTTAAAACTAGAACTATTTATGTTTATAACTATCAAAAATGACCATGCTAATTTATACAATTGTGATAAAATATTGAAAGAAATTCCGTTTTACTTAAAAAATCTCAAAATTGTAATACAGTCGTAAAAGTTCACTGATCAGAGTGAACCTTTTAGAAATAATCTCTTCTAAAAGCATCCTTGCGGTCAAAATGACCACTTCGTTCTACTATAAGATAATCCCACAGACTTTCATGTATGTGTTATCATTTATGAAATTGGGATTTTATTTTATACTTTTTTAGTCCCGTATGTGATTCTGCTTTTGTGCAAGTACATTAATTAAAATTAGAAACAATAATTCTATCTAGTATAAAAAATTACTTTAGAGTACTGTGTTTACATAAATTAAAAAATAAAGTTATCTTGAAATTTTCCATTTTACCAAATTAATAATTTCATAACTTAAATTTAATTTCAAAAGTAATTTTTTTGACTTGAAATACCATCTTCATGCTATTTAGTAGGCCTGTTTTTCATAGATTTTGTTTAAACAGTATATTTCTGTAGTTATATAGCGATAAACAAAATATATGTTGTTAATGTGAAAGATATATATAAAAAAATAGAAATGATCATGGGGCTTTTAAACTTATGGCATGTTTGGACATTTTTAAAATAAAGAAATTGCATTCAAAGCATTGAAATCTTTTTAAAAATATTAAATTTTAGTTTTGAAAATAACTCATAGTCCGCAATTCTAAATGTCAATTACTATAAATAATCATTTTAATTAATAAGTAGATCTATTAATCGAATTTAGATATTAGGTACGTGTACATACAATACTTGATAAAATTACAGGAAATAAAAATTCTAGAATCTAGAGCTAATTGCAGAGCTTTTTATGGGATATATATAATCTTATAATACAGCGGTAGTAAATAAATTTCTTGGTTTTGCTATTAATTAAAATGAATGAAATAATTACAAAATATCGTATCATTCTTAGTAATTTTTTCATATGTCGATTTTTTAAAATAGAAAAAACTATTTACATTACTGTAATCTTAAAATGCAAC
The DNA here is from genome assembly GCA_032207245.1 of Pardosa pseudoannulata. Classification (NCBI taxonomy): domain Eukaryota; kingdom Metazoa; phylum Arthropoda; class Arachnida; order Araneae; family Lycosidae; genus Pardosa; species Pardosa pseudoannulata. The sequence continues at coordinate 123,724,918 of CM063503.1, read as the reverse complement.
ACGAAATATTAGTTTTAATTCATTTAGTTCTTGTGGATGATCAAACACTTACAGAAAAGGTTTTACGAGATATTCTTTTTAAAAGAGCTTATCTAAAACATCGTGACTTACATGTATAATATTTTAGCCAGTAGCAAAACAATGGCGTTTAAAGAGTCAGATTCGTGATTTGAAACCAAAGGTACCCGGAACAGAAAAGCAAAAGAAAATGATTAAAAGAAAGAAAGGAAAATGATGGCTAAGTTAATAGATGTACTTAGGAATACAGTTTTATTTTAGTTTCTGAATAATAAACATTTTTTTGGATACCGTGATAAAATTTAAAAGAAAGGATTGTACATTAGATAAATAATTTATAGGGATTAAACTAGTTCACTAACAAAAGTATTCTATTTTCCAATGAGAGTTTGTAGATTATATTATAGAAGAAATAATACTTCTGCTGAATATTTCCAAAATTTATATAGATTAATACTTAGTTTATGTTGTCGTTACTTAAATGGTATAGAGTAAATGTTTAGTTTTTAAAAACTATATATTTTCTTACATAATTAATTTTTCAAGAATTGAAAGCACTTCTCATGCCTGAAACATCATTTCCATTTGTTAAGCAGGTGTTCAGAAAGGATAATTGAAAAACATAGAAGTAATAATCAAAAATAATTCTAAAAATTAAACATTATTACGTTATCTAATAGATGACAGCTTTAAATAGATATAAATAGACATAAAAGTGAAGTGGGGATTCTGGAATCAGTCATTTGGTTCTGCTTATAACATATAACATACAAATATACTACTGCCTATATACATGCTAAGAAACTAAATACCGTGTAAAATATTTAAGGTAGGTAACGACTTGATTCAAATAAATGAATATTGAAAAAGCTGTTTTATCTTCTTTCTTACAGCTCTGCATTATCTTATAGCTGCAATAAATCATTAACTTTCCAGTGACAAATTAACGAGATTACTGATTTGACTACTGAAAAAAGAATCATGTATTTTTTAAAACGTGTATTTAAACACAAAAGAACATTTCGATCATGGCAACACTCGGAAACAAGGCTTAACGGAACTCGATGACATCGACAACAACCGTTGCCAATCCAAATGTACAAAAATGATTAGTCTGCTTAGGGAATCGGTCACAGTTATTGGAACAATTCATGTATGTCAAGGAGCTAAAATGCATTGAACAGAAAAAAATGCTTGATATATATTTATAATATTTATATATCATGCAGGTACAATAAAATATGAAATGAATCCCAAAGGCCCAGAGTAATTAAACTTGAACACACGTGGTTAAAAATATCTTTATTTTCCGGAAACATAAAAGAATTGCTATTTTAATTTCAAACGTACGAGAGAGATAGGCCCTTTGAATTGCCCGGGCTTATTGGGCAACGAAAAAACCTACGTAAATTTCAGTCATTGCTCCATTAAAAAGAAGTAAAGTCTAATGTAGAAGAACTTTGGAGTTTATTAAGACTAAAAATAACCGTTTTTAGGGGAGCGTTACATCGAATGACCACGAAAACACACTTCTATTACGAATTCAGTTCATTATCTGAAATATTAACTATCGTTTATGACATTTGAGAATTAAGTTTTATACCACTTTGAAATTATTAATTATACTAATTTTTAATAAATAATATATATATATATATATATATATATATAAATATATATATATATATATATATATATATATATATATATATATATATATATATATATATATATATATATATATAATCTTTATAGATATAATCAAATAAATGTTTTAATTAAATACATAAAATAACGATTACTTTTGAATACGGAATGCATAATTAAAACATAATAATATGTTGTTTAAATACTAAAAAATTTCTCTCGCATGCATTTATAGAATCCCTGCGTTTTATTTATCGATGATAATCTCAAAGCCACTAATAGAACAATTTCTTTTGAAAATGTAAACTCCGTTAAATGGTGTATTTATTTTATTACTGAATTCATTTACAATTAGCTGGAACTACAAAAGAGTTCTTTTGTTTTGTTACTTTTGTTCTACAGTCAGATACACAAGCATGTTACACTATTCATTTAAATAATTTATGTTATTAATTTGTATGCAATTATTATACGATACCTAATCACATACTTAAAATTAGAATGTTATATAAAAAGTTACAAATTTGAGCAAACAAACGTATTATTTTAGCTACATAAATTGCATGTAAACTACTTAACTTACTATCTTATGAATAGTTTCTACTTCCAACATGTCACAAATAATTCCTTTGCCAATTTTCATGCATGCAACGCTGAATGTGTCAGCGCATATATCATCTTATATATTCTTTTTTTTTTATTTCACTTCGGACTAAATAAATCTTTTTTTTAAATATGTATATTTTTGGGGCTAGTAATTAAAAATATAAAATAGTTAATATCAATTTCCAAAACATTAGAAAGAAAATTAACATTCGTGCATGTTAAATGACTTAAAATTTTGAGATTATGATTAACTGGTTATATAAAATATTTAGATGATGTCTTTATTGTTAGACAAAAATGCTTCAAACTTAAGTTTTATACTTTTAATTTATCATTACATTTTTATCGTTTTTTAAGCATTTTTCAATTCATCACACTTACTACTTATCAAACTCAAACAAAATGCACCAGTAATATTGACTGTAGTCAATATTATGAGAAAACAAGATATATACTGAAATATAATGCGTCTAAAGATCTTTATTTCACGCAAATATGTATGTTTAGGAAAATATAGTTATTAATGTTTCTGTATTTTTTTTCGAAACATTTTTGCATATAAAAGATGTATACATTATTTATACCCTTTTGCACGTTTCCATAATATGCATTTTGGGTCTATCTCTTGAAAATAAATTAATTTTATATTTATGCAGATATCAAATATATAGCATTCGCATGCATTTATTATTTGACTAAATTAAAATACGAATGTCTCAACACTATAAAGAAAGTTCATTTAATTTATAACAAATTTAGCGTAAAATGTAAGCCTAGAATAATTGTTAATATACACGTTGGATAGTTATAATTAGACATTAATTATAATATGTTTGATCTATAATTTATGTACAAAAGTACATAAAATTAAAGATACATGAATGTTGACTTGAAACCTAATAGAATATATAGAATGAAGCAAATACTCTAAAGCTCTAAATAAAAAGGAACACATATTTAATGACTTTTAGTCTGTTTCATATGACTGTAAATGTAGAAGGAGGAGGGATTTCTACTATGTAGTTTGATGAAGTACCCTGTTAAAAATGTAGGCATTAGATGTCACGTAACGCCGTCGATATTGCTCTTAGATCATGGAGTGGACGGTTCTTAAAGATAGAACACTGAATATCATCTTCCACATTTTTGATAATGTTGTGGTTGGGTGATTTAGGGGTTCATGAGAAACCTCGGTGAATGATCTTTTATTCATAAATTGTCCCTTTTTGATTTTTGAGGTGGTCATGTTCTATGCTGGAAAGCCTTTAAGACTTGCTATCACATCATTATGATACATGAAACAAATCTAACAAATTCATTTTAGATGTGTATCGCTTTATAAACATATTAGATGACACATATTTACTATTTATTTTTCTAAAATGTCCTTTGAACGAACTGATTTTTTTAAATTACAAATAAACATATCATTTTTTAAAGTTAAATTCTTCGATTAGCAAAGTGAATTGTAATGCAGTTTAAAATATTGTTTAAATTAGTTTTTATACCTTTTAATTTTATTCTCCTTTTTACTTTTCTTTATGACTCTTCGTCCTTATATCGATGCACTAAAAAAGCTTTGAATGACAATAGTTTTAAAAGTTTTGTCATTTTTAATATTTCTTTGATTTTTGAATCCTTATAGCAATCTCGTATTTACATTGTTTTCTTAGCAATTCTTACTTGATAGATAGCACTTATAAAGTATGAAGCATGTCTATGAAACACTGTAATTCTGTTAAATATAATCATAAAATAAATATTAGTCTTTTAAAATGAAGTTATTTCACCTCACGTCTGCTTCTCTTCTTTACTTCTGCATAATGAAATATTAAAATACTAACACATTTTGATGAAACAAAATGTCAGGAAAACTATATCTACAGCCTTTATTCGAAAAAAAGTGTAAATTAAAAGAGAATGTTAAATAATTTAGATCCAGTTTTAAGCTTATTACAGTACCTACAATTCATTCATGAAAAGCCCTATTAAAAATAAGAAAATAATTCAAAAGGGAATCTATAAAAATAAATTATTTGAGAATAAATCAAAGAGATATATATATTATCATTTAAAATGTAGTGCTACTCTGTCCAGATTTAAATTAGTAGTCTTAACCTTTATTATAATAGCTATAAAAAGCTTGTGCGTGTCGTTTACTCTACTTCGACAGTTGTTAAGAGTAAAAGAGGTCACATATTCGAGACAATATTTAAACTCAAAACAGTTGTGGAATCTTTTATTTTAGAAATGACTCCCCTTCAACAGACGTCCTTATTAGCAGTCTTTTAAACCAGGGTGAAGTGGAAAGTCTTCACCAGATTTACAACTGAGTCTCAAATGTTAGGTCATTTAAAATGACAGAGTGGAAATGAAATGGGTAATGAGACAAATCGACTTGCAACTCGCAGTATCAATGCATTTCTAGTGCACTGAACAATTTCAAGGCCTGAACACAGTTTCAGTATATAGTTCAAAGACACTAAAATTTCAAAGACATGCTTCTTGTATATTGGCGCATAGTGTTTGTCCTTCGTATTGTTATTTAGGAATTTTAGGCATATATTTGTACACAACAAGGGCTATTAAAACTATATGTACGTGTGCATGCAAGTTCATATTATTAGTGTAAATATGCAAACTCATATTTTCTAATCTTTTTCTAATCTGTTCTCACGCACTGAAACTTGATGATTCCATGTATTAATGCAAGCATATGTGAAAGAAACACCAATAAACACACTGCAATGTGCACATTAAGATAACACTGTGTACTTTGAATGATAAAGCTATTTATACACTTAATCTATAATTTTATGCACTATTAATTTATAACTATAGGATATCAATACGAGTCTCACAAGAAAAAAGTTAATTATTTCATGTTGTTAAATGTTTATATTTTTAAAATATTGCTTTTTATGTAATATATAAATTTCCAGTTATACATAGTGTAAATCAAACCTGCATCAGCAGAGTTCACTTTGTTTGTGTTAGAAGGTGCTGTCTGTTCATCATGCCGAGTAATACCGAGATAATGAATCTTATGTATGATGCAATATAAATGGTTAATTGGTATGAATTTGGATAATCAATGCCACTAAACTCTCTAAAGTCTCTCCCTTACCCCAGGTAAACCTACATTTGCACATATATACATACTTGCAGAAATACATTTATCTCTCTCTCTCTCTCTGTATACACACAGGCCTCATATATATATATATATATATATATAATGATATTTTTATTTATTTGAGTTCCCATTCTGTGTTTCTGGTAATTCCTTTATAGCAACCCTACCGAATGCTCTCGAATGTTCCCCTGTGAATTCTTCCGGTTTCATAGTTAAAAATAGATATTATGACACTTAAGTTACGTCATCCACTTGACTTATAATGTTTGCTAATTGGCCGGTATGAACAAGTATAAAAGGAGATGTACAATGTTTGCTGACTGTTGAGTTGGAAGTGTCGACAAAAGAATTGGCTGTTCCGTTCGTAATATTTATAAACTACGGTAGTTTGATATTTCATTTGTCTTTATTCCGTTGTCCTTCTCTTCCACTCAGCAAAACAGCAGGTCGGAAATAACCGCTCGGGAAGTTTCGAGATGGAGCAAAATGTCTCGTGTCATATATGTATATATATGTACGCAAACACACAAACATACTTATATATATATATATATATATATATATGCGTGTGTGTGTGTGCGTTAATGTATATATATATATATTATATATATATATATATATATATATATATATATATATATATATATATATATATTCAGTTAAAATAGAACTATAAATAAAACGGGGTCACTCACATGATAGGATTCTTTTTTTTCATTGCTAAGACTTCGTAGTCCAAGTATTCCTACATATACTGCATTTCCGATGTCCGATAAAAATCCTAGTCAATATTTGAGATAAAATCTTTTAATATATACATTTCGGTTAGTCTGAAGAGTTATCAGTACAGTTAAGAAAATCTCTTTTTATGTAAGTCTGCTTTTATTTCTATATTCTGTTCTCATTTGAAGAAGATTTTAAAGTAGATTTTTTTTCCTTTCCACTAGATGAGTTGAATTGAGAGAGACCAGATGTTTCTGCTCATGCTTTGAATTGACAGGTCATGAAGGCTTCGCTTGAGCACTTTTGATTTTTTCTTTAATTTCAATTTGAAATAAATGTATTCAAAGAAATATGTCATTAATTAGTTTTGAAGATATGGATTCACGGCTAATCAGTTTGACCTTCTTATTTAGTTTTGATTTATTATGCACTTTTTCTATAGATGAGGTATCTTACTTCATTCAAACGTAACAGGTTTAATATACTACGTGCTCTAATTTTCAGTCAAAATAGTTAGTTTTTCTTAAAATTAATAAATTATTGATCATGAGAAATATGACAGGAGTTAAAAAAAGCTTTCTTAGACCATATATTTCAGCATTTTATATATAAACCAATATAAGCTCAAACAGGATTTCATTACATATCTGGTAAGCCTAGAAGAAAAGTTTATTCCCAGGAAAAATTATATTATATTTTTTGTATTTTTATTTATGAAAGATTTACTGGCGACAAATATGAATTTACTTGTTAGTGTCTTATTGTTTTAATAACTAGTATCTACATTACATAAAGAAATTTTGTAGTTTTATTATTAGTCTAAAAATATTTAATAACATTTTGTTAATTATAATACAGTTAAACTCTTTAATAATAATTTAATTTTCCAGAGTGTAAGTACTTGAATTCGATGCTCTTTTACTGTAAAAAAATTATTTAAGTGAGTTTACATTTTTATTGATTAATAGTAATGGATTTATTTACAGTTTAAGTAGAAAAATATATTTTGTTTTGTATTCGCAAAATTTGTAGAAGCCTAGAGGCGTTTTTACCATACCCTCTACATTAAACTTTTTACCTCTATTTTACCTCAAAATATTTCTGTATGTAAAAAAAAAGAAAATAGCTAGTTAAATGTAATAAGTTTGTATACACTTTTAAAATAGTTTTAATGACATTAAATGGGTAATTTATCTTGAACATTTCTATAAGAAGCTAAGAATGATTCAGACAGTCATTTAAAATGTGTTTATATTATAAGGCTACCTTCAAAGCATAGTTTATTAAATTCATAAAACGTTAATTAAAGAAATTTAAACATAGATATTTTGAATTAAGTGGGTATTATACATAGAATGTAAAGTCAACTTTAAAGAAATTTTTATAAAATGTTACAATATAAATAATTTTTAGCAAAACATTTGTGAAAACTTATATTTACGTTACACAACTAAATCTAGTTAATAAATTTCAATACACTTATTGGAACATAAAAGTAATATATTTACCTACCTTATAAATCAAAATAATTCGCAGAACTTCGAGTGTTGTTGAAATACTTTATGGTATAAAATCTAAATTTAAAAAAACTCATTTTTATAAAAAGTAACTCATTACAATAAATAAATAAATATCAGAATTTCGAGCTTTTTTCTTCACAGCATAGCTGTATAAAATGTTTTGGCAAAATTTCCTTTCAAAATCTTAAAAACATTTTGAGAAATGACATCATCGCAGAGAAAAAAATGAAAACCACATTTTCTCATATAAAGCATTTAACTATTATAATACAGCATAAAATTTTATATAAAGCAATAAATAAAATAATCCCGAATCTGTTTTTAATATCAAAAAAGATTCGGCCATTTATATTGTTGGTAGAAAAAAAATGTTGTTAAAAATGGTTTACATTTTAAAGGTTATTTAAATAACCACTACCTGGATTATAATTTTACTTCCGGTTTGTTTTCTATACTATAAGTTTACTTGTAAGTCATTTACTTGTAATTCATTAACCAAAAGGAGATGTATGATGAATAAAATGAAAAATAAAATAAATTTCGAATTTACAACAAAATGATGATTTTGGGGTAGTAACTTACCTTGAAACATAAGCCAAGTAATTTATGTACGTAGAGAGTGTATTAAACGTTCAAAAAGTGCATTCATTTAGTTTTCATACAAAAAATACATAGTATATAATCTTTGTTAATAATATAGATTATGTGATAATATAACATTTTTTTCGATAAAATTATTTTAAAAATATGATATACACAGATCTTATTAAATAAAAGTATTACTTTACATAAAAGTATTTTGATAAATATTTCAATAAGTCATTGTCATAAAGTATTTTCTAAAGTTGGTCATTTTTTAAAACTTGCATTATATCATTTTAAAATTTCCATTCTATTTAATTTCAAGCATAAAGGATATCATATGAAGAGAGAAATAAAGTATATAAAATTATTGAAGTTCTGCAGAAAGTTTCAAAAGACATTTAAAATTATGAATGCGAATTTTTGATAACTGTAATAAGCCTATAAAAAATCTGACGAAATATCCTGATTACCTTTTACGTCAAAGAGTGCAGTCTATGGTACATGCATAATGTACTTCCAGTTCTACAGAACCTTTTAGAGCTTTTTAATTCTTTTAAACATGCCTTTACGATAGATTATATTTGCTAATGAAATGTAGTAATTCCAGTTAATTTTAGTGAATGTAGTCTCAGTTGGAATAATATCCTACCTCACATATGGGAATTTTCATATGACAATTTGACACTCTAACCTATTAAGTAACTAAATTACTTACATGAGATTTTAATTTATGGGATAAATTTTAAGAATTCAAAAAATAAAAAAGAAGCTTACGAGATGTCCTAATCCCCTTTTATGCCGCGAAGTGCAATCTCAGGATTTATAATATCTTTCTAGTCTTCCAATACATTTCACATGACATTTTAACATTCTTACCTATACCATTACTAAATCCCGAATATGAATTTTTGATTTCTGCGGTAAACCTTTAGCAATAAAAAAAATTTGAAAAATAAAAAAGGTAACGAGATGTCCTAACCCCCTTTATGTCACCGAGTGCAGTCTCAGGCGCCATAATTGGAAACAAAAGCATCGGCTTTCATATTCTTTAATTTTTCACTTGAAATCAATACACTTTTTATGGGGGCTTGTAAATATCGACAGAAATTTTTACGTGCTTTAATTTAGATCGCAAAAACAGACTTCCTTTCGTTAGCGCCCAAACCCGATACAGATATCTTGCTTCCTGTCTTGAACTACTAAAAAATGACCCTCTCTGTCTTTTTAAAGCCTTTTAATCAAGCGAACTGGAATTTTTGGGAATCATGTGCTTGTGCGAGCGTAAGAGCTGATGGAGAAAGCGATGCAGCCGTTAGATTATCGATCGAGCTGGTGTTTAAAATACTTACTCGACTTCTAACGATCACGTGAGGGATGGCTCGCAATCCATACGCAATAAGGGAAATAATTCGATAGCTGCTTCATTCTTGAGGGTTTCAGCCATAACCGTTCTTTATTTTCAGAATAATTCTGAAAACCTCAAGGATGAAGCGAAATTGCGTTCCTGTAATTAATCGATAGGGATTTCAATAAATATACTATCGCATATTCCATAATAAAAAATCACTGCTATAATTTCAGTTACTAATAAAATATTGGATTAAAATTAATTTCAATACTTCAATTACCTTACGGAAAATTATAATGCATATTGATATATAAATTTAGTTGCATGCGATAGAAATAAAAATAAAAATTGGGCTTGTTTCTTTATTAACTAAAATGAGAAATATTGATCATATTTGTGTAAATATGTTTAAAGGAAATATCCATTTATATACTCAATTTAAAAATAAACTATAGGACAAAAATACCATTTCAATGCATTTTTCTTGAACATGATTATAACTAAGCGTTACGTTATGTGAAAAGATGCATTTATAAGCAGAGATAAATTATAAAAATATTAACTTTTATCAAACATTAAAACATAAAATAATGCATTTGTGTTTTATTTCATAAATAGAAGATAAATGATTTGCTGAATCTTAATAATAACATTATTAAGTAATCTGTCTCTTATATTAATACTTTACAGAATGAAATA
>CM063503.1:123699636-123709636 GCA_032207245.1 Pardosa pseudoannulata | reverse complement strand
ACTCATGTTGAAAAAAAGTAGAGCGTAGCTCTCCAAACCAAACCAAACCTCAACTATTGAAGCAATTTAATAAAACTCGGTATTTTTATGCTTACAAAAACTAAAAAGTACTTATCTATATCCATCCCTTCCCAATTTTTCTAATATTTTATAACATCATTTGAAATATTGAATCTCAGGTGAGAACTCTTTTCAATTTATGACGTCATAGTTAGGTGAAAAATTTTTTCTTTAGCACTACGATGTAAATCTCTTAAATATCTCTTTTCTTCATTACTTATAACATATAATTTAAATATTGTCTGGAATTTATTAAATCTATTGTTTCATCAAAATAAGATCTCCCTCGAATAATTCTTTTCTCTACTATACCACGAATCACAGCTCAGTTATATGTACTAATTTTAAATTTGTTCTTGATTAACTTTTATTATATAATAAAAGTTTGACCATCGATATATTTTTAACAACTTTTTCCCTAACGTACAAATTCCATCAGTACTATGTGACAGATAGATAATAATCATCTATGTTTTTATCGAGTTACCTCTATATATCATATAAAAATTTGTACGTTTGTATGTGTGTTTGCTTTTATAGAAACATACATGGTTTGGTGATAAAACACCAAATTTTGAACGGCATTCTTTGTCACCTCCAAGCAATATTGCGTATTACAGCTTTCACCCATCCTATCATGTCATATGACTATATAAGAAATAGTAACGTTGCCAGTTACCATGATGTAGCAAAGAAAAAGTGTTATTTTTATATTTTGTCAGGTGCAAAAATTATACAATTTAATCTCTTGCTTTTCAAATATGTTGTTGTTTTTAATCTCTCCAGTTCAGGTATATTTCCACACCTGAACGATAAACTCATACAATGGGATGAAACTATACAATATACCACTGCTGTCCAACTGCAAAGAGCCCACGGGCCAGAATTCCGGTCACTGATCCCTTGGCGGTCCGAAGTTTGAAAAAGTTGAACAATAACCTCTTAACTCTTATACAATAACAATTAATAGTGGAATTATTAATTACAAAACAATGGAACAAAATAATATAAAACAATATGCTTCCATTTTAATGGGAAAACTGAGGCTGATCAGCCTTCTTTACAAGCATAGTCAACATTGATGTTTGTCGTTACCAACCGAAGAAGGTCTAACAATGAACTGTCGGAGAGAGAGCTCCTGTGACGATTCTTGATAACTTCGCCGAAAAAGCACTTTCGCATAAATATGTGCTCCCAAACATGGAAGTTATTTTCAGTCCTAAGTCACGCAGATTTGGAAAACGTTCAGTTGGAAGCAACTTGAAGAACTCGGTTCTTGTTTGAAAGAACGGGTCAGCTTGGAGATCACAGAGCTCTAATTCATGGTTATTTTTGGCCGGTTGTTCTTCAATGCTTGCTGTGACTGGGTTACTAAACAGAGCCAAGTCATTCTTGATGCTCTCAAAATCTAAAAATCTCATGTTAGATTCATCAATAATAGTCTGCAACTCAGGGCAAAATTCAGAAAAATCCAGCACTTCATGACTGCAGCTGGCGAAGTGGGATAATTTATTTTTTCCTAAAGTTTCATGCAAAATTTTCAGTCTGTTTCTAAACCGATTGATGTGTGCCGTTAGATCAGACACCAGTTGGCCTCTTCCTTGTAGTTTTAAGTTCACATCGTTGAGGTGGCCAGTAATATCAGTTAGAAATGCCAGGTGACGTGAAAAATCCATGCTTTAAAGTTCTTTTCAAGGTTTTCTGATGAAGAAAGCTGGTGAAGTAAAAGAGGGATTTCTTTTTTCAACTCGAAAAATCTCTTGAGGCAGTTTCCGGCACTAAGCCACCTAACTTGATTATAAGATCTCCGTATTCTGCTTCAATTTCCTCCAAAATGTTACAGAACTGCCAATGCATAAGAGCTCTGTTGCCGCCTCTGATCATGTTGATGATTTTCACAACTTTTTTGAGGGTTTCAGTTTACTTCACCGATTTCCAACATAAAGCATGCTGTGAATGATGTAAAGAAGTGCAGGGCATTTCATTCCATTTTCTCTCAAACATCCAATCAATCCTATCTTTGGTACTACCATTTCCTTTGCACCGTCTGTAGCTAGGACGGAACACTTTTGAAAACCTCCGACATTGTTGACCGCTTTCATCACTGCTTCAAATATGTCCCTACCCTTCGTTGTGAAGTGAAGAGAACACATGATAAGGAGCTCCTCTTTGATCTTAAAGTCTACTTTAGCAGTGCGAATGGAAATGAAGAGTTGACTAACGTGCGACTGGTCTGTACTCTCGTCGATAAACAAGGAGAAATAGAAGCATTTTTCAATCTCGCATTACAATTTCTGTTGTATTTGGCCACCCATTTCGGCAACTCCTCCTTGGACGGTCTGATGAGAAGCTGGAACTGAATCAAAATACTTAGTCATTTTGCTATCACTAAATACTTTTGCTATTTCTACAGCACATTTTTAACAACGACGCTATCAGTGTAAGGTTTTTTCGCTTTAGCAAGCTCAAATGAAACTGCATACGAAGATTGCAAAGCATTGTACTGATCAGAATTTACTTAAGTAAACATTCCAGTTTGTTTATGCAGTTTTTATTTCAGTTCTGATACTATCAGAAATCTGACTTCTCCTTGATATTTACTGTGGCTCCCTTCGTAAAGACTCGCGTAATGACTTTTTACATTATATTCTTTGCACACATCCACAACTTGCATGCAAATCAAGCACTGGAGTTTGTCCTTTCTATTCGTGATGAAATACTGAGGTTCCCAGCGGTTCTGGAACACTATCTTCCGTTTCTTTCTCCTCGTTGGAAGACGAAATATTCACAATCAACAATAAGATTAGTTTTCCCACGTTCCCCCCAAAATATAGCTAGGATACAAGAGAGGTTTACTTCATATCCAAAATCTGCAAGCTTATCTGGGAACTGACGAACGCAAGCTCTCAATTTCTTCTTAGAAATCAACAAAGGCCTCAGCGGCAGTGAAGGGGGTCTTTATTTTTAACCGATTTCGGGCAGGTTTTGCTTATCTGAAATGTTTCTCTCTTCCCTCCCTGTCTCCCCCACCTTTTCTCCTCGCCTGGTACTACCAACGCGAGACAATACTATTTCTAGGAATATTGCCTAACTGTATTATCTTTTTTAATGTACTCTTATTTACAAATAGTTTTCTAACCCAGAGAATTAACAGTGGTCAAATGGGAATTGAATGCATTTATAATATAAAAGTAATATAAAGAAGCTTATTACCCGTGACTTTGAATGAATTTGCAAAGATTTTTCAGGGATGTACACAAAAACGAAAAAAATACAATGCTTTTGATTAATATTAATGTAAAGAAAATTACTGTAGAAAATGAAAGGTGCTTGGGCATGTAATATATAAATATTGACATTAGTATACTATAAATGAAGATGGTCACTTAAGATTCAGTCGTAGTATAGTGTGATTTGATGTAACAGAATTTTAGAAAACATATTTAGTATATCTGTTGTGTTTTAGAGATATAACAGACTTTTACGTGAGAACCGAATGGGAGAAATGCTAATAACTGTTCTGGAACATGAAGACATATCTAACATTTGAAAGGATAAATTTTAGGATAATTATTCAACAGTAATTGCTAAAGCATACCCATGACAGAGAAACTTGACTAAAACTCTTCAGCTCTTAAATAGACATTGATATCCATCAATAGCTATACCACATAGCGTCTGTTTGGAGAAAACGATTTATAAAGAAACCCTTATTTCTCGATGTTGCACTTTGAAGAACGTGTGACCTGCTGAAAAATATATTGAATTTCGTCAAGCGACTAAATGATTTAACCTACAGAGGGATATTAAGTACTATTTCACCTAGAATTGAAAAGGTTTCATTTCAGCAATTTTGAGATTTTATTGAATGGTGAAATAATAGAAGATCTTGTACTCTTCTTTAAGCTTAAAAGAGGAAGTATGAAAATGAAGTTTTACTGAGACATCATTAGGCAATAATATATCCATCTCTTAAGGAAGCAATAGGAATTGATTTCCTCTTTACGTTCTCTTTGAACATCCGATGTAGAGGAATGACCAGAAAATGAGGATATCCTTTCACACACAGTGGCCTTCTCGCTGTACTGATTTGAAATCAATACAGCAAATATGGGACATACTCGGGAGGCGGATTACAAGATGTCATTCAGATCTTTAAATAGCTTTGCTGTCAGCGAGAAACTTCATACTTCTAGAACGGTTTCATCATTTGTTTCCTGCTGAGGCGAAGCTTGAAAATAATACGTATTTATGAAATACACTGAGACTCAGTTATAATAATATCACGAATGTAGTTAATATAAAATGTTTTATTTATTTGTTAAATAGTTGACAAAACAATGTAAACGTCAACTAATGAAAATTGGTTGTCAGTTATTTTTTAAAAGCTATGCAGTTTAAGCAGCAATCTCTACTGAAAATTTTCTCAAGGATGTAACAGTAGTTAAAATTTAACCTCAACGAGATAAATATTTTAGTAAACTGTATATCTAATATAGTACAAATGCTTGTGAGAATAAGGATTCATAATAAAAAAAAGAAAAATAGAACAATATCAAGCAGATTATCAGTGCCTTTAGAATAGTTAGCAAATAGTCATTGAAAACAAAGTAATTTGTTTAAATTTCTCCATGAAAAAAATTAAATCTATCAATTTTATTTATAGTCGTAAAAATTATCTCTAAATCATACGATTTTCTAAATCAAATGAAATTTTTTACGTAAGATTTAAAATGAAGTCACGCCAATTAAGAAAATGCTCTTATGAAAGTAAAAAAAAAGAAACTATACAAAAATTTAAGGAGAGTAAAAATATAAAATTATTTGCACATGGCTAATAGAATTAGGAGAAAAACTTGTTAATCTAGTTCTTTTTATGGTTATTTCTTAGTAAAATATAAGAAACAGTTATAGAAACTAAATTTATATTACTTAAAAATATGTTACATTCTTATAATCCTGCATAGTTTTTACACCCACCCACCCACCCACATATATATATATATATATATATATATATATATATATATATATATATATATATATATATATATATATATATATATACATATATATAACATAGGTATATATTAAAGATGTAACAAATAATACCCTACTATTTATTTCATGACATATTTTTTTGTTATTGTACATTTTTTTATTCACGTTGTGTCCGCTGTTATTTTCCCATTTTCTCTCGCCAAATTAGCAGATTTATAAATTTATTTTTGGTTGCTTTAAAAGGTATATTTTTAATTTTGGGTTTTTCCATCATTAATTACAGTGAACAACTTAAGTTTATATATTTCTTGATGATATAAATGTAGTATAATGTTTCCTAAAGTGTTTTTCTATATTTTTGAACTCTTTTGATTAATAAAAATGGATTTTAATACACCTTTTTGCATGTATCTATTGTTCATAATTTCTATAATTCGGTAAACTGAAAATTATAAGGTTTACTATCTTTCTGGAATTCCTAAGCCTTTTAATGATAAAGTACCGAAACTTGTTTTCAAACATAACGTTAATTATTACTACTTTTCTTCATGTTTACTTTCAGTTACATAAAATGCATAAACATTCTTTTTAAAGAAAAGTAGCCAAATTTCCCCTCTTTCAAAACTAAGCAAATTTATACACTATATCAAATACATAAAATAGTTTTTAGATGTTTTCAGTATTCTTTTGCATCAACAAGTTGACAAATAAATGGATTGGAACTGAAAGGTTTGTATTTTTCCATCGATGTAGCAAAACTTTAAGATTTCTGTAGGATAATGGAAGTACATTTAGAAAATAATCTTTTATTACTGCCTTGAAAATTCACCTCGAGTTAGAGTAGCAGAACAAAATTGATTTTGACTTCATCGGAGAATGTCTTATGCATAGGAAAATATGATTTGCAATTTCACCTTTTTGTAAAATAAATACATCTTAACTCTGGTGACAGATGTCAAAATCGTCTAATCTCATGCTGTACGCAAGATATTGCTTAGACTATCTATATACTTCAGTATCAGAGTGCAGAGGGAATAATTTCTACATTTCTAGAATGCTTTCTAAGTGTATTAATTTCCTGTAAAAAGATCCCCTTTAAATTACTTACTTCCTTGTTTAAATAGCTGTTCTATTCAAATTGTCATCTTTCATACATCAGTTGCTGGAATAAATCTCTAAAATCTTTGAGTAAATGATTAAAAAAAACTGTGCTTAAAATAAAAATTGATCATTTAGTATTGCTCACTTTTCAAGACTATTTTTAAATCGGCTAAGTAAAATTATAAAATAAAACTCAACTCAAAATTAAAATCTTTTAGTAAATGTAGGTAGTTTTACATTTATTTAACATTATTTTATATGTTGTGTGTTAAAAATTTTTCAGTAAGCATGTTGACTTTCAATACATGTCAAAGTTGTAGACAACATTAATGCAAATGAATTTATCTGATGTATATTAAGTTATTATATATATATATATATATATATATATATATATATATATATATATGACAGGTATGGAAGACACATTTGATTTCACATATAAAAGCTTCTTTATTGTAATTCTTCTGTCCGTGGTCATGACATTGGAGGATGTTATCATCCCGAGTTTCAGCTCAGAACTGTCTTTTTTGTCGTTGCTACCTAAGCAAATTCCTATGTCTACCTCCGCGGCAGCTTCTTTACTCTGTATAGTTTCATTCGAGGGTGTGTCTTTCTCCTATTACGTTATAGTTAATGAGTTCTAAATATTTTTAATTATAACTCTCTTAATTCTTAATTCCCATATTTAAATCTGATATATATATATATATATATATATATATATATATATATATATATATATATATATATATATATATATATATATATATATATATATATTAGTTTTTTATTATTATTTCTAAACATCTTTGATTGCATTTTAAAAATAATTTTAGAATTTAAACATAAAAATGCTAATATCAATATAAATACTTTATTTAATTGTAAATTATATGTATTAAAGTATTCTATAGTTATAATATGCTTATTTTATTTAATTTCATAAATTTCTTTCCAATCAATAGTGTAAAAGTTAAGTTAAATTTAAAAATTCATGAATACATACACACACATACACACGCATATATATATATATATATATATATATATATAATATATATATATATATATATATATATATATATATATATATATATATATATAAAGAAACCATAAATATCTTTTGCTTTCTACATCAGAGAAGAGAATGAAATTATTTATTTCCGTGAAATTAATCACTTGCACTGCAATAATTGGGGGAAAATGAAAAATATGACGGAACTTAATTGCAGGCATTCAATTATACGAAACATGCATTGTCAGAAAAAGGCTTTCTTTCAAACAACACATATATAATAAATGTGGTTACTTACAAAATTAGCATATTTATTTATTTTTTTCCAAGCTTAACTATTTTCTTGAATATGAATTTAAGCTAAGATTTTAAAAATATTTTTCTACATAAAATTCATAATTGTAATCTTTAAGAACACTAAGCAATCTATGAAATTCGATTTTTAAAAAATAAATATGTATTATATGTCTATCTTCAATTATTTATTTAATGAACTTCATAGATGACTATTTTCTTTTAAGGATACTTAAAATATTATAAACCGTTGTCAAATATTATTTTCGTTCAAATTATTATAATATTTTATACACATGTAACTACATTTAAATTTCTGTTTAAAAATTATAAGTATTAAAATTTAAATTCATCGATATATTAGGCATTTAAATTTTTTTTGTTAACTAATTTTTTTTGTGTAATCTGTTTTCCCTAATATATAACTTATGTATTACTTCCCTAATATATATAACTTTTAAATGTCTTGAAAGTTGTTATGTAGTTTTTTTATTGATAAGCGTAATAGTTAATATTATAGGATTTTTTTAAACATTTCTACATTTAATTTTCGGACTTTTGGATTTGGACTTTTCTATGTAAAAATTAAATTTTAGTTACCTAAATACAGTCAAGATTTTAAACAGAATCCAGACTTTATTTAAATTTATATTAGAAGTGTGTATCAAATGATTTATAGAAATCTACAAAACATTAACTTGTGTGCAATGTTTTAAGAAACAACAAATATATATATGTTATTAATTTACTCACACTTCAATGTATATATGTATAATGTAAAGCTTTTCAATGCTGTTAAAGCTTGGTATCACTTAAAATAGTTATTTATTTAAAAGTAATTTATTTCTTAATATGAAGGAATTTCAAAAATAAGGAATTTCAAGATCAATGTTTTTCTATTCGACTAAATTGTTGATATTCATTATTATCATATAATATTAACTATTATTGTTAGAATATCTAATGAATTTGTAATTCTCGTCATGCTACTTGATTTGAGTTCATCCAAATGAATCTAATTGGATCGTGACGGATTGGCAGATCATTTAAGTGATAACTATGACGTATGAGAAGAAACAATTGTCCTGAAACACTCTTTTGGTAACTAATTTGGAATTGCGATCTGCGAATGAAATATCGCGTTGCACCCTGTTGTGTTGGGAAAAAAGAGCCATCTTTCCCATGACAGTCAAATTTTCTCTTTTGTTGCGATAAGATGCTTTCAAGCGCTCCATCCTGGCATGGATGTCTTCAGCTGAGTCTCCCCCTCTCTCCAATGGAACAATTACTTTCCCGTACGTGCTTCCAACTGAAATGCCGACCCATTAAGCTTTCCAGCCATTTATCAGGATGCTGAGTGCAAATGACATTTGGGGACAGATTTTTTTCATGTTCTTTTTAAAGTGACGCTTTTTTCATCGCCCATCAGAGCTTACTGTTAAATTGAATCCATTACTGATGCGGATCACACATTCCGCCTTTTAACTAAATCAGGGGTGGAAACGTTCAAGCCATTGGGAACCTCTGGGATTCATTACGACGAAAGAAAAAATTATCAACCATCGTGACAAACAGTAATTGAATCTTTAATTAATGATGTAAGAAATAAAATTACTAGAAATGGACTGGGGTCAAAAATACCCCACTATTTATTACGAAGTCCTTCGAGATTACACTTAATGAAACTCTATTTTTTTCAATTAAACATCGAAACTACGCCATTTCGAAAGAAATGCTTACTTAGATTTCTCGGAAACTCAACTTTTAAGAAATAGGTAAATATTTTAAATTTAGGGGAGACCGGGCCATCTTGGGACACTTTTCAGTTAAACATTTTTATTATTTTTTTTAAAGCTAATTAAAAAAATAAGTATGCATGCATATATTGTAATCATATCTGCTTCTTATAAACATTAAACCTACTTAATATCTCATTTAGTTAAAGAGTAATAAAAGAAATAAAATACTTTTCCAATGTCCCAAAATGCCCTAATGTGTGGGGTAGGTTGGGACACTAAACAACAAATACAAAATACTGTTCAAATTATTTTTATTAACTGTTATAAAACAGAAATAGCTGAAAATTGTTCAAGTTAATACATTTTGAACAAATCTTATATTTGCAGCTTATTCAAGCAAATTAGCATTTACAGCAGAATACTTTGTTTGTTTTTCTTGTTCTCACCATTTTTTTCTAAAAAAAAAAGATTAATAAATTAATATTTTGACATGTTAAATCAATTAAAAATTAGGCACCAAAATATTAATTATTTTGCTTGAATTGATATTTGTTTACACTTTTTAAAATATCCCAAGGTGCCCCATCTATGTGTGTCCCAACCTGCCCCATTTTACACAGTATCTTTTGGTAACTACTATACAGTTAGGCTTAACAATACAATTCATTTATTAGCATAGAAATAATAATAAATGAATTTTCTTTCATTATAATACATTTTTTAAAATATTTTAATTTTTTTTCAAAAAAAATTACTTTTTAAAAAGCACATTGATATAATTTTGGGT
>CM063503.1:123637136-123689636 GCA_032207245.1 Pardosa pseudoannulata | reverse complement strand
ACACAGCGATTTCAATCTGGTGCTGTAATATACACTGAGAAAAAAATATTAGAGCAAGCAAATAAGGTAAGAAAACTACGCGAGACAGCCACGAATTGGCATAAAATGGATAGTACACTCGTGTCAATGAGCAATACAGAAAAATACATATATAATTTTCTAATTAAGCTTTAACTCTTTGAAAATGTGGAAAAAACACGAAAAGATGATGTAGGGTAACTATTTGGTTACATGTAAACGGTAAGAAAAGTATTTTTAGAAATGATGCAAATTTTTAATATGGCGTGAGGTCTCCTCGAACAGCTAAGACTGTTTCACACGGTCAGACTGTTTTTTCATGGATACGATGCTGTTATCGATAAGTCTTTAAATAATACCGTTCCACCTCTTAAGAAGTGCAGTCTCTAAGTCTAGGAGAGTAAATGAAAGCCTTGGTTTCGCAGCAATGCGTTGTCCGAGCGAGTCCCAAACACGTTGGATTAGATTGAGGTCAGGAGAGCATACTGGCCATTCCATACGATGCATTCTTTGAGCTTCAAGCATGTTCTGCACAAGACGAGCTATATACGGTCTGTCATTGTCATGCAGGGAAACAAAGGTATCTTCAGTGGCTGCAGCGTAAGGTATGACGTAAAGTCTCAGTATCTCGTCTGCGTACCTTCGGGTCGTGAAAGTACCATTCCGAATGATATGCAAGTCCTTACGTCCTCCTATGCTGATTCCATCCCATACCATCCAACCAGCTCGTCTGTATTGTGACCTTTCATGAACGAATTTCGAGTGTTCTTTTCCCTCTACATCAAAACACATTGTGTGTCACATTCCAGACTGAATCGGGATTCGTCTGTAAACGGAATTTGGCTGCAATCATGTTGCTTCTAATCTCGATGTTCAGCAGCCCATCTTCTTCGGGCCTCGCTGTGGCGTGAAGTCAACGGAATGCAGACCATTGGCCTACGTGCATATACACTTCCCTGGTGCGTATTACCCCCTGAAGCCTGTTAGTTACTGTTTGGCAGGACACTCTTCGTTCTGTTGTAAAGAGCAACTGTCTTTGCAGCTGAGTAAATTTGTCCGTTCTTTTTGGAGGAGCTGTTAACTGTATGTGCCGGTCATCAGTTGTTGTAGTTTCGCGTGGCTGACCTTTCCCTGGTTGACGTCTAACATGCCCTGTTTGTTGGAATCAGTTCCACAGCCTTGCAACGACACTTCTGGCGTGTCTAACAGCGTCCACGGCACTACGTTGTGTTTGCCTGGATTCAAGTCTGCCTAGAATACGCCATGCCATAGATTCCAGTAAATTACGTTGTTAACGTATTTTCAAGTCACTTTTTCTGAAAAAATAATGAATAAATAAATAAAATAACTGAGTAATCTAATTTCACAGTTAAGGTAGTGAAACAGACTTTTCTGCAACATCCCGATTTCTGCCTAATATTCTTTTTCTGGTTTTTGACTGAATGAACTTTAATTTGTTTAAGAAGTTTTCTTCTTCTGTTTCGTGGTAGGCTTTAAATTTTAAATGATTAATATTATTCTATCTATCGGTGTAAGTATTTACGTATTTTTGTTAAAACCATGTGTTTCCCAAATTGTTTTGAGCAGAGTAGATGCAAATCGAATGGCAAGAACAATGTTAAAGTGTTTCACTTTGGAGTTATCTCTTTTCCTAATATAGCTTTTATTTTATCTGTTATTGGAAAGCGATAAATTTCAAACTTATATTTAATCGGGATAAATTTTTGAAACTGCATGCAGACAGACTCATTTAGCATCTTAATGTTCTAGTTTCTTGCATTTAGATATCTATGTCTAGTTCCATTTACAAAATGTAGTTTGCAGTTTCCATAGTACCAAAATACGTGTTTCTCTTCTAGGAAACTTATCTGTAGATTCTAAACTACTGTTGATAATGCAGGCCCAATTTTGAAAGAGGAATGATGAAGCATTCCTAGATGAATGTGCTTCATGTCACAGGGCACGTTTAGTGATTAGGCAGAGGAATGGTTACAGACAAAGAAGACTAGAGGAATGAATGGACCAGTTAAATTTAGTTGAAAATCTGTGATCCAGATTTATCATGAAATTAAATTACATAATACCTTTGACATGAAAAGATTTGCATGAAAGGTCGTTAATGAGCCGTTTTAATAAAAACAACCTGCAGATTATTTTTTGAAATTTTACTGTTTCTAATCCTGATCTAGGAAGGTATTATTACGTTTATTGAAGCTTTATATCTTTGCAAGCCTAATAACAATAATTGTTTATGAAAGTAGAGGGGGCCGCATACATACTGGCTAAAATCTGAATGCATAGTTAAATTGAGTTGTTAATCATAACACTCAAGTCTTACACTCCGCTTAAATGTCTGCAGTATGTATTTATAATCTTGCATAAGTGGTATTTTTCCCATTTATGTTTATCAGGCCAATAAAAATAACTGATGTAAATAAGAGGAACCAAGTTATAGTGAAAAAATCAGAAAAGTTAAATAGAATATTTTTGAAATATTAAATTACCACATACTTTTTAGCAGTGTTTAATTTTGCTTAATAATAAAGCCATTATATTTTAACATTGCATAGATATAATTTTAATAGTACGTTTGTCTATTTTGGACGTTTATTTTTTGTTTATATGTAATTTTAGAGATTTATAGAATGCACACTGATGAGTACACACATACACACAAACATGTATATATATATATATATATATATATTTATATATGCGTGTGTAGACATAATGAATGCATTATATGAATATATACACATATTTATGCTGGAATCGTTACCACCGTATTCTTAGTTCCAAAAAAGGTTTAACGAGAAATTTTTACTTTTAAATACTAAAGAGATTTTTTAGTTATATCTATATGCTTAATAATTGTTGATTTTAATCACTTAGTGTTAAATCATAAGCTTGTGTTTTAAGGTAGAAAAAAATAGAACCCAAGTATTTGGTTTAAGAAATAAATATAATTACATTACAATAAATAATCACTATTGCAGAAGCAATAATTAGACATAGACAAATCAGCTGTGAAATATAAACGTATCTCTTAAATTAAAGAATAGAGACTACTACAAAATAAAGAACCCTGTGAAATCACGGTAACTTTGAAACACTTTTTATATGAAATTTTGTATTCATGGCACTGATTTATGCATAGTATATTAATCATTCTTCTCTATGATTTAAATAGCTCTGAAATTGCACAACGGGTGCTGCTTTCATGAAAGTGAAGTACCATAAACATTTTCTGCCTCAGCAGCGAAGAGAATCATAAAAAATGGGAAGACGTGGCATATTTAAATCTTTAATGCAGGGGATTCTTTTGCTATATTCCGCCAGCTATATCTTTCTATATTCTTTTGTTTTATTCCCTCTGATTTGCCTCTGTTTATCACAACATTTTTGTCCTTTCAGTGTATACTGAATGCTAGAGTCACTATCACGAAAAAAATGTAACATGTATATTTAAAAGTGAGAAAACATATATTATATTTTCCTAGAAATCTCGTTATTTAAATACGTTAGAGTGGTAAATAGTACTTTCAGAGCTAAGAAATGTTCATTATAAGAGCTTTTTTATTCAATATAAAATTAAATTTCTGCTGTGTTCAAAACGTATTTTCTAATAGATAATTAGTAAAGTTCTGAATTTATTAAAAAATGCATGGTTTTGTATTATGAAACAATGCTAAAATCAATGAAACTGGTCCCCAAGTGATAATAAATGTAAGAATACACTTACCCAGAACATAATTTTTGAAATGTGTAAATGTCATGAAAACTGTCATATCAAATAGAAGCTAATTATACTTTATATCTCATAAACATTAATTATATTAAAAACGAGGAATATATTTTTTATATCACTTTAATCCTGCGATTACTCATCCCGCGATTTTCACGGACAACTCAAATATAGCAAAATCTGCTTACTCGGCGCAAATGTGTTTTTTATTTCTTTATTAAGGAGAGCACATCCCGCCTTTCGCTATTTAAGCATGTGAAGCAAATTATATAACTAGAATTATAGTTATATTAGATAATAGAATTATACATATTATGAGATGAATAGAAATTAACTGCAATTCAATTTAAATTTTGCATATGATGACATCTGAAATGAGTTTTTCTAACAGCTTAATTTCTCATGATAAAATCAATATAAAAAAATCTTTTTTAGAAAGAAAAAACGTGTATTTTGATTCTCCAATATATATATATATATATATATATATATATATATATATATATATATATATATATATATATATATATATATATATATATATATATATATATATATATATTTAAAATGTGCAAAAAAAAAAATACGCAATTTTTTAAGTGATTTCGGTTTACATATTGAGCAGTCAGAGGGTTAAAATATAAATTAATTTTCATTTTTTTAACAAACTTTAGTCTTTTAAAAATTTAAAATGGGAATACCTTAAAAGTTTTAAGTTTGTAAAGTAAAATAGGTATTTTATTTTATTTTAAATTTTGCATTTAATTTTTAACACATATAATTCAAAAATCATTTTTCGGGTTAATGAAAATTTTTTAAAATTTGGTGTATAACATTTATTGTTTATATACATATAAATATATAAATTTACATGAATGAAAAAAACAACATAAATTTTAAAGATAGAGAGTTCCCTTACATCCTACAATGAATCATATACATATCAAATACGCATCATTGTATGTGATAGGTATTTGCTACATATATGATACATTGGGTGTTGTAATGAACTAAATAGAAAATCATTCTAAATAGAAACAGGACTCTTTCTTTTATGATGAATGAAAAAATGCCTTCTGTAAAAAAGATTGTCAGTCTGGAAACATACTATGTCCATTTAAAATATTTTACATAAAAAATAATAAAAAGCAAGACTTCTGAATTGGCTCATACATTTACCTTGGACTAAAATACTTTCAACTTAAATACGATAGTTCAAATTGCCTTTTTATAATATTTTATAGAGTAAGCGATAAATTTTTTAATAGCTTACTCTATACAAGTACTTATAGCCTACCTTCATAGAATTAATTTATTATATTTTGGATCAATTTGCTTAAAATTTTAATTTATTAGCACTACAATAATGCGAATGTGCTTAAAATTAAATAATAAAATCTTCATTATTTTATCATTTATTCATGTTAAAAGTCATTGATTATTAGTTGTTTCAAAAGAAGCATTTTTAAAAAAAGTAGCATATGCATCCACTTAACGAATAAAATTGTAATTTTTATTCGCGAGATATCTTTTAAGCCATCTTTAACTGTTTAACCATTTTACTTCTTTAAAAAGTAATATCCATATTATTTTTAACTAAATTATCTAGATAAGGCATGGCCTCCCCAAAAGTCTTAGCCGGCCGTATATATATATA
Organism: Pardosa pseudoannulata; assembly: GCA_032207245.1. Lineage (NCBI taxonomy): Eukaryota > Metazoa > Arthropoda > Arachnida > Araneae > Lycosidae > Pardosa > Pardosa pseudoannulata. Next base: position 123,684,216 of record CM063503.1, on the reverse strand, counting down.
TATATATATATATATATATATATATATATATATATATATATATATATATATATATATATATATATATATAAATGTATATATGCATATATGTTTATATAAATTTACACGCACACACAAATTTATTCTGGTCACAATAAATTATTGAAGCCCCTATTATTTTTACTTTCCCGGTCTTGCTCGGCAAATAGAAGCTATTTGAAGTTGATGCAGTCTTGCCATTCTGTCAAAAAGAACAGGCCGAGTTCGTAGCGAAACTTAAACTTTATTCATTAGCTCCTAAACATAACATCTATACCAGTCAATGGCAGACGAGAGAATGAAAACACAACAGAGTGTGATGGAGACGAAATCTTTCCCAGACCAAGTAAGTAGCTTAGTCGGCCAATTTAACAATAAAAGTAACTTTGATCGGAAGAGAAAAACTGAGCCATTTGCCACAGACGGCGGGAAGATGCAGTGTGTGGGCAGAAATTTACATCTATTGCATAGAAAGCTTTGGGAAATGGGTTGGAAAAAATTTCAAGTCGTAGATGCTTCATCAATTACGATAATTTGTGGCTTGGAAAATAGATTTGAATTAAATAGAATGGGAGAGAGGAGAATTTTTATGAGATTTTAAATTGAAACAAGTTATATATATATATATATATATATATATATATATATATATATATATATTTATATATATATATATATATATATATATATATATATATATATATATATATATATATATATATATATATATATATATATATATATATATATATATATATATATATATATATATATATATATTATATATATATATATATATATATATATATATATAATTATAAACACACACACACACACATATATATATATATATATATATATAGCGAAACATAGTAAAAACATAGACTTATAGTCAGAAGTTTGTGAAGTCTTAGCCAAAGCCGTGTTCAGTACTTGCAGGTGAGGAAGTAGAATAGGTTCATCCGGGTGTAGGGAGGCTTCCCAATTAAGAGTAACTACTTCATGCTCACAGTCATTCTTTCACTCTAAAGATGCTCTTCAAAAGGGGAAATGCAAACATTCGCCTCAAACCATGTAGCCTCTGTTCCATGTGCTTAGCTATAAACCCAACTTGCTTAGCTTATTTATAAACCCAGTAAACATTTGTAATACTAACAGTAACGCTGTTGGAATATTCCAGGCTTTTTGTTTAAATTATATGTAACAGCTTAAAAATTCTTCCGTAATAAATCTTTTATAAAATCTTTCTATGTTTACTTTTGTGCAAAATTCTTGTACTTTTCTTATCATAGAAATATGTATTTTATATATTTTCTCAGTTTCGTAAAATCTCTTAAATGATTGTTAAATACGCTTTCACTTTTTTCATCTAATATTTAACATTTTAGAAAATGTAAAATGTGCTAAAAGTAAAATATTTCTTAATTTATAAATAGTTAATGAATGTGTTGAATTGCTTTACTGGTTTCCTAAGATATAGAGGAAATTATTGCGTGTCCCACATAGTTCTATTTACCTACTTATTTTTATAAAAATATTCCGATTTAAAATACTTAAATTTTCTTGATTTGTAGATTTGTATTGGGTGTTTGATTCATACACTTTTATGTAAACCTAAACACACACGTACACACACATACAGGGTTTTTCAAAAATGACCGTTATATTTGAAAAATCAAAAAAATAAAGGGACGCTGATAGAAATTCACAGTTAATTGCAATATGCTTGTGGCAGTAGTAAATTTTCAGGCAGACAAACTTTAGAATTAGTTACAATATTCCACAATAGATGGCGCTTCAGTCTTGAAAAATCTAAACTACGATATTTGTCTGTGAGGACTCTTAAAAGACCAGGTGTACCGCCACTATCCAGAATCAATTAAATTGCTGAAACAGTACATCTATTCTGCATGTGATGTTATCTCGCCTGAGACGTTTACACGGGTTTCTGATAATTTCGTTCTGATAATAGGCTATATTTCTGATGCGCATGGTGGATACCTGAAAAATATCGTAGTTTAGATTTTTCCAGACAGCAGCGTCATCTGTTGTGGAACATTGTAACTAATTTTTTAAGTTTGTCTGCCTAAAAATTTAATATTTTCCCAAGCATATTGCAATAAACTATGTATTTCTATCACTCTCCGTTTAGTTTTTATTGATTTTTCAAATATACTGGTCATTATTGAAACTCCCTGTATATATATATATATATATATATATATATATATATATATATATATATATATTATATATCTCTTATACACGCAATATCACTTACACACACATACACACACACATATGTATACATACATACATTTATATATATATATATATATATATATATATATATATATATATATGTATATATATATATATATATATATAGGTTATACAATACTATAAAGTTTTAACATAAAAAGTAAAATGATATAAAGTTGGCTTGATAATAATTCCACATTCTTTTCGAACACATTAAACTCAAAAGTCAAATAATTAAATTTTATACGCTGACCCTTATAATATAACTTTGAAATATAATTTACATAGCAGAATGTTTGGGCATAATTTTTATAATTTTTTGTCAGAAATGAATTACAAAGTGTTTATATTTTAAAAAACTTATAAAAATAGTATAATACTAAGACATGTTGTAATTTAATTAGTAATTTCTCTTTATTAAAAAATAGTTCTTTAGAAATGTTAAAGCGTGAAATCATTTGGCATATTTAAATTAACATTCAGATAAGTCTTCAAATGCTCAACTCTCTGTTATAAACAACTGTAGACTTGATATTGTGTACAATATGTTGACTGAAAAAAATGAAAGAAAAATAGATTATTTAATTCAAGTTGAAGTGTAAATTTTTACACGTATTCCAAATCAAAGTACTTTAAGTATAAATGCGTACAGATTATCATATTTCAGAAATTTTCGTAAATATTATTAATGTAATAAAATAAATACTTTTATTGAAAGAAATTAACATATAAAACATAGTAAAATTAAGAAAACAACTTGGTTGATCATGCATGTCTTTTAACTACTACGTATTACCTGAAATAAATAGCACGATACCAATAAAAACATTAAGCTTTATAGCCAATTACTTGAATTATATTGAATGAATTACTAATAAAAATATTTTATTGATACTAAAATGTTCATTAAGGAAGAACTCAGCTTATCCTAGTAGAAATTTCTATAAATAAATTGTAAATGGCATTAAATGAACAACATAGCAAGGATATGTGGAAAATTTATTGTCTGCGTAAAAAGAATTTGGATACAATTTCGTTGAGTATAAGCAACACATTAGTGATCAGTCACCACTTTTTAAAAGGAAGGAGAAACACACTTGTTTATTACCCGTACATTATTTCTCTTAACCTGTACTTGGAGTGAAAACCTATTGTGTTGAGCTCATATTATTCATTTAAATATTTTGCCCCGCTTTCAAGTTACAAATATTTCCATATGGACTTTATTAAAGCGGTTGCATTTTATAGAGAAGCGACTCTGTATTTGACATAGCTCATCTTTATTCTTTGGTTTCCCAGAGAACAAAAGAATCTCGCGCTAACAATGAGTTCTAGATAATGAATCATCCTTTAAATCAAACAACACACGCTCGAAACGAGAAAAATCCCCGTCCTACCTCCATCCAGAGGTTTTCCATGAGGACACTTTGTTCACGGTTTATGGATTCGAATACAATACCACAACATCTTTCCAAAATCTGCTTAATTAGGCGCTTGCACACGTGAAACCCTTACGTCACACAGTTGTATTTATTTCTTCTAATGATATATGCAGAGATTTGAACATTAAATGGCTAGTCAGGTGGATAGAGGATTATTCGAACACAGGATAATACACTTTCAACTCTGCACTACTAGTAGATATTATGGTACACGTCATAAGAAATTATTCAGGTAAGAGATATCAAAACATTTTTTACAAAATTGTAGAAATGTACATGATGATGAGTTAGGCATAAATATTTTTTTTTAAATTCGCTTAATTAAACAAGTGGAAATCATTTAGTAGACAGCATCGATAAAAATCAACTATAAAACATTTCATTATTAAAAGGAAATAGATAAAAAATTGTAATAGAAATAAACCTTAAATTGTTATTTTTTTAAAAACATTTTTGAATAAGTTTTATTTCTAATTTTTAGAAGTATGTTTTCTTGTGCAGGATGATAAATTCTTACTAAATATTATTATTTTTAAAAATGTTGTTTTAGACAAATCTATTATGTCTTTTTATGCATATTTGGTATCATGTAAGCATATTTGCCCAAATCTTATATTTGTACCCCAAGTAGTTTAAATGGACTATTTTAATTATATATTATTTCTATAATTCCATGAGTAGTATTCCCATGTTTTACTTCATCATTTTCAAGAGTATTTCATTGTTCTAAATTGCGTGTATTCGAAATACATTTTACATAAGATTATAAGTCAGTTGCACTCTTTCGTTTTACTTTAACTGCTTGATGATTCGTTCTGATAATAAACCAAAGTTTGAAAGAAATTAATAAAATAAGAAAATATATTAAAGAGGTAGAAAATCGTGTTTGTGTTTAGAGATGGATTTTAAAATTCCTACCTGAGCTGGGATGAAGATAATGCAATTGTTTTGACTAGTTTTGTTCATACATTTCATAAAAAAATGTAGCAGTCCATATTTCTTGTATTCCATCTCTTTTTTACCACTTAAATCAACATAATAATGCTTTTTCTTTTACTATCGAAAATATCTTTATTGTTTTTTTGTGCATGTGTATTATTCAGTTGAAATTCTCGATATGTTTGACATCAGCGGTCAAACTATCAGTGAAAAATATTTATTATTACTTCATGCTTTAAAATGTACTGCTTTCGAGAAATTTAAAATACTTCTTCTTAAAGTTATAGCATTTTAAATTTTCGTTTACGACAATTTTTTTCCTTTAAACTAATTTGATTTGCACCTCCTTTTCAATTTTGTAAAATGATTTGTGGATTTAAGATTAATTGTACTCTTTTGAAAATTTATCTCCTTTGCAGAATTATTCCTAAATATACACCTATAGAGTCCAAAAATGATACAATTTTATCCCCAAATGGTCTGGCATATTCCTTAAACAATATAGTAATATTCGACAACTCTCATCTCATGAATGCTTATAGAATAAATATTTCGTTAATTAACTTTATTTCAAGACGTTACTCTGCATTATCTAAAAAAAGGTCGAGGTTGTTTTGAATTCGACCTCATGTCGTAATAGTAATGTTTACTTCAAGTAAAGGCTTTAGTGTTTACTTTGGTAAGATAAATACTAAGCTGTTTTTCTTTTTATTTAGCTATAAATTTCTTCTTTATATAAAATGCAAATTCTTCAAACGATCGTTTTTATACAATGAAAAATGTTTATTAAAACACTGAATTTGAAATTAATTCCTCTAAAAGCAAGATAAAAATTTCTTACTAATTTCCTGCATAAAAATGTATCCTTTTAGAAACATTCAATGCTGAATCTTTCATAAATCTGTCATACGATATTAAGTAATTTCTAAATTTAAGAATTCTTTTTGTTTGTTGTAATAACAGACAATTGTAATAACAGAATAAATTATCATTTGAGTTTATTAAAGAACTTAATTGACTTAATAATTTTACGTATTCGCAAACTTAAAATTTAGAGTTAAACTTCATTGAATACCACCTGTACATTCAAGTATATATATATATATATATATATATATATATATATATATATATAATACATAAATAATACCTATATAAAGAGAGAGAGACGATAATAAGGGTAATTAAGATATCACTAGGCTTAAAACTTAACTTATTTTAGACTTTTTACTTCCTTTTTTATAATCGGATAACAAATTTTATTGTTCTAAAGTTTAGTTAATTATTTGTTCCAATTTCTATGAAATTATAGCATTTAAGCACATTGCATTTACATGCATACACTTTAAGCATTGTGATGTCAGTTTTTGTTCAGTTGAGTTGAACCCACATTGACTTATGAAATAGAAATTAAAGAATATTTATGAAAACGTTAGTTACAAGTGTGATTTTGCTAAATTCGTGTATAACAGCATGACATGTATCCAAAATGCTGGCATTCCTTGCAGATCACTTTCTTCCTGCAATGTACATTTTTACTCTTAGAGTGAACAATTCTTCATTCGTTATATTGCAATCAAGCTTTTGAATGCTTGTGTGGTTAGCATAAGCCTGATTTTGATTAAGTTCTTTAATTGTCACCGAAACCTGACCAAAAACTTACATACAACGCTAGGAATCTACTTTAAAGCCATATTTAATAACAGTTTCTTAATCATTTATAGAATCTTAGGTCTGTGTAAATACTGTATATTATAGTCTGTAAATATATGCATTTCAAAACCTTGTACAATCACAGCTTATGTTTATTACAAAATCAAATTTTGTCTTACATTCCTCCGTTTCTTGCAGTTATTATTTAATAAAAGTTTCCTTTCTTACATCTATCCAACGTAACACGAAAAGATTCGAATAAGCTGGGCAAAATTAACGATATATTTCATTTTAAACAGCGGAATACTTTTATAATTTTTATCTTATATTAATGGTCGATGAAAAGATAAGTTAAAATATGTCAGCGTTCAAATCAAGATAAAAGTTTCCATTAATGGAGAAAGGGGAAGTATATCCCTCGAAAATAACCGATATTGTAACATCCATAATACATACCCGATTATTTAAAAGCAACAGCAACTCTATTGCTATCCCTCTCCCCAGTGGCGAAGCATGGAAGTTAAAAATTAGAACTAATCAGGGTAGAAAAGAAAATGAGACAAAATTAATGGGAAAATGAAAAAAAATGAATATTATTAGTTAATATGAATAAATTTTAAGTCATATTGAATACGCTAAATTCTCGCGTGTATGAAAATCGTTGCCTCATACACATTTGCACTCGTTAAATCATCTTTTTGTGAATATTTTTCAGCATAGAAGTAACCACACTACAGGAAGTATTGCTAATATAGCAAATTCAACAGTTTTGCTAGTGTCCATACACCTGACTTTCAATTAAAGTCCAGAAAAAGGAATATAAAGGACTGATGTCCTGTCAGCATGGAGATCATTTAGCATTAATTCCGAGGATTAGTTTTTAAATAATCATGGAGAACAATATTCGAGAATTTATTTTCCAAAACGTTCCTTGAGAAAGATGTCCACTCCATTGCTTCTATCTTATAAGAAGTGGTAAATTTATGTTGAAACCAAGTAGCACGACAAAAGGATATCTTCTATAGTTTCTTGCAGGATGTCCTGTACTAGGTGAATAAATCATGTCCGTTTGATTCCTTTTGTAAAACAAATATGCAACCAATGCTGCCAACTGATACATACTAATGGTGTCAACTGATAGTACATACATATGGTTATTTCTCGACATAGTCTCTAAGTCGGTCTAGACATTGTCGTTTTGAGGGATGAGTTTGAATATTATCTGTTGATTAAAGTCATGCTCTTCGATGCTCAGCCACGCTATCGCAAACTGTTTTACCTTCTCATCTCAAACAGATCGTTGACCTCATAAGTGATTCTTTATGTAAGAAAATAGATTAAAGTCACTTAGAACGTGATCCGGGCTAACAGAGGTTCGTCAATGATGTCTTAGCATCATCAGGGATTATTTCTCACAAACGTTTCCACAATTTTTTTCATTCAAATATACTACGACATACTGACAAGAAATTACAGTCTTCCGGTACACCTCTAAGCTTATACTTGTGAAATTTTTCTACTGTGAACCCCAGAAATCAAATAAATGCACAGATTCCTTTCCAAACCACACGTCGATAGTGTTCACCTTACAATTAACGTTGTAGGTGGCGGGTAGCTGAAAATCTGCACAGTTCCTAACTACATTTATTAGAATTTCCCCTCAGTAATAATTTCTCTATAGCAGACGAAACTCCAGTAATATTGGTCTTGTAACGTTACTCTTTGGTAATACCATATGCATGTATTTATATATATTTGTATCACAGTTATCTCCAAATGTGTCAACAAAGAAAATTCTTATTAAAAAAAGTGGTATAATGCAAGCTATATTCTTTAAGTTAAAAATAAAAAATAATTCCGTTACTACATTCGTATATTTTTGTCTAACATAAAATATCTGCTACTGAAAGAACTGGATATAAAGATGCAAAATACTGTTTTTCTAAATAGTTATGAAACTTAAATAATAGAATGTCTTCAGTTGCAATTAATGGAATTCCTTTTAGTTCAAATAACAAAAAGGTTTCCTTATTCCTAGAGAAATAAAATATCTTCATCTTAGTAGATTCAAGTGAAAAAAGCTTTATTCCTTTATGAGTCAGGAAGTGAAAATAAATCTAAGAAGCGAGAAATGAAATACAAAATTTATTTTTACATGTCACGATTTTGAAAATTTTATATTTTTCATGAATTGAAGATAAAAATTATGTCGCATTAAATTATTAATATATTAAAGTAAAAGAATATTATTGAAAATGGTCTGGCTTTGTTTCCAGATAACATTTTTTTCAACCCTTTTAGCAATGACCTTGATAAATTAAGATCCGTGTCCAAAAATATTTTTCGTTGGTAACCCGTCGTAGATAAATTTTTATGTGTCTTTGTAAATGAAAAATTGTATAGTTAGAAAATGATGTTGAAGGACACGTTATACACATATACACATTGAAAGATATTCTCCTATTAATCTCCTTGTGTTTCTCTTTATTTTATTGAATTTATTTTTGTTAATTAATTTGAAACGATTTCAAGAATCATTTTTACTATTGAAAATCAAAATAAAATGGAGACTTTGTGGACTTTACTTTTCAAATAAATAAAATATTTATTAAATGTATGTGTTTAAACAAAATGTTTACATAATATTAAAATCTATATAAATTTTTAAATTTATCTATATAAATTTTCAAAAAAAATAGTAGATTTTGAGCAAATATTTAGCAAAATTTAACAGTTATGTCAGATACTATGTAATAAGTTGAATTCAATATATATTGGAGTTTTCTTTATATAATACAATCTGATTTTCTTTATATAATAAAATCTATAAAACAATCTGAATTTTTTCCGAAATATAAGAAATACTATAAAAAGATTCAGAATTTTCAAAATAATTGTCTTTTCTCTTTATAGAAATATAAGAAAACAAATTAAAACATGAAATTCATATTGCAATTATTCATATTTCAATTATTTCACATACATATTTATTTAGGCTAAATAAATATTTACTTAACATCTAAGCAATAATCGAATGCAGTATTTTTAAAAGGTTTTAAACTATTCGATTCCTTGTGAGTTGGCATGACTGGAAACATTTCTAGCGAATTATTTTGTTTGTTTGTTTAGTTTTTAGTTAGAGTTCACTACTGAAAATAGAGATCTTTCGAAGCTGCGAAACTAATGTTTAAGTACAATCTATTTCTATTTGTGTCTTACGTTGGCTCTATATTTATTCCACAAGTTAATTTTATTTGAATTTTACAGCATTTAAACGTTTCAAGATTCCTTAATCTTATAGTCAGTAGGATTTTTTAATGAAAATATGTCTTATATTTATAAGATTAGTATTGATTTGTCTCGAGGACTAGGGTCTACATGAACGCTATTGACCTACAATTTATATTCTAATACATATCATTTCGAACATCCCTGTCATTAGCTGGACTTAGAGTTTTGTTACAAAAAGATAACCTCTTACTTTAATATTACAGAATAATCTTACGGCTCAAACCAATAAATAACTATAAATGCAATAATCTTTTATATTATCAAATGTGCAACACATGATATTTTAATTAATGATATTACCAAAATAATTATATTATAAATGTGTTCATTTATCATAGAAAGTAACTTTTATCACTATTTAATGTTTTCAAAACTTTGACATTAAGTATTGTGTTATAATTTTAAAAACACGTGAATATAAAATATTAAGAAATAAAAAATATTAACGTAAAAATCGCTAACAAAAAGCTTTAAAAATGTTTACTAATTGCTAAAATTTTTAAAATTTGACTCAACAAAACTTTTTAAGGTCTTTTATAACTGGCTTTAACATTAAAACTTTTCACTTTTCCAACAAAGAAATAAGTATTTCCTACCACACATTTTTATTCAAGTATTTAATAAATGTTTTTTAAAAATAATTTCTTTTTAAAAAATTATTGGGTGAAAAATAAATTTCTGAATCTATTTAAATTCAATTTGAAATTTTTGTAATTCTATTCTTATCACAATATAAACTGAATTTCTCGAATAACAACTGCATAATTTTTCACTTGATGCAAAACTGGGGCTTTTGAGAGACAAAAAGTCTCTAAATTCTGGATAGCATATTTTAAAAAGTTTTGTATGGGCGTCAAATATCTCAGCACTGCAGCATTATCTAATGTTTTAGTAATTTGGTAAATCTTCTAAAAATAAATAATTCCCTATTTTTTACAGATAGTAAATTTAGATATACTTAACTAAAATTGGCCCCATTTAGCTAGTTATTATATTTATAATATATTTTAATATATAAACGTTTTATAATAAAATTTCACGAAAGTTTTATCTTAGTAAAACTATTTTAGTACTCACAATTAATATAAAATGATCTACTGTAAAAAATGTTATTAATAATAAAAAAAAACGGAACACTTTATTTTAACTGATTTTGGGAATGTTACATTAAAATTGCTAAATATATATAAAAGAGGTGTTTTTTAAATGTATTTTTCCTTTATCGTCTGTCTAATAATGTACAAAATATTTTAAGATATCAGTGTTGGAACTCATCATTTCATTGAATAAACATAATTGTAATTGAAAAAGACTTTTTTTTAAGTTAAAAAATATATTTAGACACCAGAAGTAAATTTTTCAAAAGTTAGTTTCAAATTCTTTATGTGCAAATAATTTTTGTTCAAAATAATTTAAAATTTATATAAAAATATATATATTACGTACAAAATATACTTTTTCTCAATGCATTGTCTATTTTACGTTTAAAACTTTAATTATGTTTTATATGTTTGAAATAGTATGTTCTATAATTTGACGATATCAATTGCTTAGATACAAATGGTTAAAATTACGCAAAAATTTGAAATTAACGCTGAAGGTATGGATATTTAGTGAAGAGAAAACTTTATTAAGAAAACGGATGCTAGACATTTTAAGATAACGAGGGTGTTGTAAACGGCTATTAGAATGAGAAGTGGAAGGCGTACTTAAACTGCACTATATGTTTATGTAACACAACTATTTTTGGTAGTATTTTCTTTTCTTAAGGGGTGTTATACATTCTATGTCCATCTTGGTGTATGCAAAAAATGTCTTAATAGACCATAAACCTTGAAATACTTAAATTATACAAAACTGTATTAAATATTTAATCTTTTTTTCAACTCTTTTTTAAAATCCTGATATATTTCATCATAATACATTAAAAGGAAAAAATGTATAATGGTTTCTAAATTAGAATGTTGAAAAAATATATTTTATATTACGGCTCGGATAATAATTCTAATATTATAAACGTTAACTTAAATTTAAATTATATTAATCTTAAATCTGCAGTCTATAGAAAAAATATTAATTTACAATTCTTTTTGATATAAAAAGTTTAAAAACTCAGGAAATTTTAATATGGAGAAGTAAATGGAAATTAGAAACAAAAAGTCTTAAAAAATAATTAAAATACTTAGTAAAGTGAATATTTTTAACTCATTCTAAAAATAAGAAAATGTATACTCGCGGAAATTTAAGTAGATTTTTTTCTTTTGAATTTACAGATATTGATTTAACCTAGTTTGTATTTATTCTATAATAAATGTTATGTAGTTTAATTTTTATTAATTAACAGCAATATTTTTATAATTTTATAATAGATAAACAAGCCTTGAATATATTGCAAATTTGTGTATAATTTTGTAAATGATTAATCTTATGAACGTATGATTAGTTAAAATAGACACACTTTTATCATCCATAGATTTCGGAATATGTATTTCTCAATGTCACTGTTATAAGACAATGTGGAATTTATTTTGAAAATGTTCAGGATAAAGTTATGAATAACTTTTATGAAAGTTCTTATTTATTTTTTAATGATCCACTAAGACTAGCTTATTTAAACAAGCCTTTGTAACTAGTAGTAAATGGTATTAAAAATTACATTAGTTTTCTTGATGAAAGCTAAATAAAATAAATAAAAAGTTATTTAAATCCTTCTTAGTCTTTTATCTTTAATTATATTAAAGCTTCATCAAATTTTTAAAATTTTATTGAAAATGTAGTATTGAACTCTATTAACCCACATCTTCAGAGAAATTGGAACTGAGCTCAAATTATGAGAACAGCTATTATATCAGACAATTCAATTTCTTTTAGAACGATGTAACCTTGCAATTTGTATCGAAATCCGATTTTGAGTTGTACTTTTATAAAAAAATAATTACATTCTCCCTGTATTTGAAATTAATACGAAATTTAATACCTGCAAGTTATTAGAAAGCATTATACTTTATTCAACTTGAACGCTCATAAAAATAATCATTTGCAAATGATTAGGATCAATCACTTTTAATTTTTAATACATCAATATTCTTATCTTCATGCCCGGAGTAGAATTTTCAGTGTTATCCCCTAGTTTATATGTGGCATTTTCAATTGGATGATTTGAGTGGAGATCCTAATTGGATTGGCCTAGCATCTCCTACGCAGATCTAATAAATCAGATAAAAATCCTGGGATATAAGGCAAAAATAACAAGGGAATCTTTCAGGCTGCAGGCTTTTTTTAAGCTTAGACCCGCTTTATTTTTGCCTTTTTCCCACAAATTTTCTTGGCGAACGCTAACTATTCTTTTTTCGCCGTCTACGTAACTGCATTTACGGAGGAGGAAATTCTTGGGAAGCTGCTGTCTCGAGGATTTTCCACTAATCGGTCGTAAATGATGGGCACAGTCGCTAGACCGAAGAGGAAATTGGAAATGACTGTATTGAAAGAAATGTCCGATTTCGTGCTCCCATGCTTTTTAAGCTTCGCTGACAGCTCGTGGTTGAAATCGCCTGCAACTCGATAAAATTATTGGCTGATGATTAAACCACTGTTTTAGATTATTGGCACATACACGAGGATGAGAGTGATAGCCCTCTCGCAAAACAATAATGGAAGAGCTTGACAAATTGACCCTTGGCAGTAAATATCCTTTTCAAGGATACCAATAAGTTGGACCATAAAACTAAAGCATTGATTGTACCCATCTCAGGACTCAACTACAACTGCGGAGGAACTTATGAATTGAAGTTGACTAACTCTATTATTTCCTTGAATTAAATTCGAATTTCTTATTTCATAAATTGAAATTTTATAAATTCTGTATAAAGAGAACTTTTATTTATTAAACTACTTTAAATTTACTAAATATAATTAGAACGGAATTTAACTCATATTTTAATAGCAATTTTTATAAAGAATTAATTTACTTTAAATTACATTAACTCCTTCCAGGTTCATTTTATTTCGGTATTATGGGTCAAAAAATGTCAATTTTTTTTTGCTTATTTTCATACATACATTGCTTTTTAACCATAATAGCATCATTTGCATACAAAACTTTCTAAAACCTAATGTAAAAAATTAATTTAATTAAATGAGTAACTTACCTGTGTAGTTGGCTTTCTGTACGGCAGAAATCATTAGACTTTGGAGTCAATTCACACTAACTATAAATATAAAGCTTAGAATACCTAGATTTTATCTTGAATTAAATTTTATTTATATCCTATGCATTTACATAAATGATTATGAAATTATTAAGCAAAATTTGGTCGTGTATGATACAATCGAAAACACGGTACTACACAGAGTCCAACATCGCAATCTGGACAGTAGAACCTTGTTTCTCTACTTACCTTGTTCCCTCTACTGTCTCTCTTTGAGAAGCAAATAATCTAGTTGCCAGAAAAGTTAACAAAAGCATTTGAAACCATAAAAAGCACATGTGAAATAATTCGGGAAAGACTGATTGCACAGTATAAAATTTCACAGTGCCCGAGCTACACTCGGGATGATCCAAGATGGTACATTTCGCCTGCCCGAGTTCAGCTCGGGAAAAACCGGGAAGGGGTTAATATACAGTAAAATGGTCTCTATTTAGATAATACTACGAACAATATGAAGTGTTTAACATATATTTTTTAAAATGTTATTGCCCGCTTTTAATGTACTTATAGTACTTTTCCCAGGATAAAAAATAAATTCTAAATATAACCGTATCATTGGTTAGATTTAATATCTTATAAACTACTTTCAAAAGCTATCGACAAATTTATATCAAATTTCCCGAAATACTATTTTGAAATTTGAAGAAAAACAAAATACTTTTCCTTACATTGTTTTTCTTGTTACTAAACAATATCACTAATGAATTAAAAAGTAGTACTATAAATTCCATAAATACTAAAATATTTAAATTTTATTATTTTCTTTACGTATGTGATCCAACTTGACGATAGCATTTTACTACATTCTATTAAGGAAAATTATTTTATATTAACGTTTTGTTATATACTTATATAGAAATTGAACCAGTTATGCATATGATTTCGAATAGGACTGATAATGATTTCGAAAATTAAATGCTTTTATTTCCAACTCTTTTCCATTGTATAGCACCATTACTAACATTTATGAATAAATGGATAAAAGACCCTCACAGACTCTCCATATGCATTGCTTTACAATGTAGGGAAAGAAAGTAGTGATTCAACGTTAGAGTCCAAACTAATCATAAATGTCTTTCTAGAATACTGTGATTACTGCTATAGAGAAAATATCACCATTTTAACAGTTTCAGTCCTCTCAAGCTGTTAATGCTTATCACTAGAGAGTCCACTAGTGATCAAAAGGATTTAGATAAGGGACACATATAGATCATGACTTCTATTCCGTGCTTGTCAGTCTCATCAGAACACTAGAATTCATAATTCATTGGTGTTATCATCCGCAAAGGAACTTACATATAATGAGATCACGAAACAAAATCCCTTGAGATGGGATTATCCCATTACAGAAGCGTTCACTGAATACAGTATATCTTCTGCATTTGTGGCTTCTTTAAGAACAAGAGTTCATCAATTCAGTTAGGATTTATCTGATCAGAAAAACTCGTGTTTGGGATACTTTCAATTACAAAAGCATCACTGGTAGTAAATGATATTTATGTTCTGTTTTAAGAAATGTTCAGTAAATACATATGTGTGAAATATTAATCAGTGAAAAATTACTGGTTTTGGTTTTATTTATACTTTAATTACAATTTTAAATACCTTACTAGTGTTATGAATTCTTATTGTTCTGTTTTAAGGCCCTTAAAATGTTGAGTAAATACAATATGTGTGATATCTGAATAGTTGGGAACCTCACGAGAAAAATTAATCATTTCAGGATATGTGTCTACATAGAACTAATATCCATATTTGAAAGTATCCTTAATATACCAGAAAAATTACTAGTGTGAATTCATGATTAATTTAATCATTATTTCATTAAAAACTAAAAATCACTGTTTTTAATGTCGACTAAAACAAACCAACAGTGTCTTGATCTAATTTGTTTTCTACTTTTAATATATTTATGAATGAATATTAATTTTTAAAAAATATTTTAGATAATGTATTATTAATATTCAAGAATAATTTTACACATAATAATATTCCAAATTGAATATAATATTACCAGATAATTTTAATTTGAATTCATTCAATAAAATTTCAGATAAATGAATTCCAATATCTAAAATTTGAAAGGATCTACATTTTGTTTATAATTAAAGATTTTTAAAAAATATATTTATATAAATTTTTAACATCATACCATAAAAAAAAATTAATGTATTGTTCTTTATAATAATATAATTTTTAAAACATATAAAAATTTCATAAAAAAAAAATTTTATTTATTAGATACTTTTTTTAAATAGTAAATTATAATTTTAAAAAAAATAAAAATATTAAAATATTGAAATATAAAATTTATAAAACTCATTAAAATATTTTTAAAAATTTATATAAAAACATTTGTAGATAATATATGAATGCTTCATAAAAATAATAAAAGCTCTTTTTTAAAACAAAAATTTTATTTAAAAAACTTTTTAAAAACCAAAAATATGTTATATAACTTTAAACAAAAAATTTAGGTCGAAAATATAAATGCCAGCCAGTGTCAAAAAAACAAAATATATTCGATAGAATGTTACTTAGTTAAAAATATAACATATAATCTACGTAAATATTTTTTAAAAATTTTTTAATTTTTTCACTTTGATATTATTAATAATTTTTGCTAAATTTTTTAAATAATTTATGCAATATTTTTTTTTTTAATTAATTAATTAATTTCTAATATAAAAATTTTTATAATTACGAAAAATTTTTCTATATAAAGTTTTTTTTTTTAGATCTAAAAACTTTTTTAAAGATGGTTTTTAAATAGTTTTTTATAATTAACCAAAAAGTTTTATAATAAAGGCATTTCAAAAAAATTCTATGTCAAAGATATAAATGCCAAAGAATGGACAGAAAAAGACAACATATGTTAAAAATATAAGATAAGAAAAGCATTTTATTTGAAAAATAAATAACTTATATTTTAAAATACATTTTTTTAATTTACTTTTTTTATACTATTTATTTTATATTTCAAATTTTTTAATATTATATCACTAAGTATTTTTTTTTTTTTTTTAAGTTTTTTTTTTAAATACATTCTAAGCAATACCTTTTTTTTGCTAATTTTATTAATTTGTTTTTTTTTTACTTTTCTCTGAATAGATCATTTTTGTATTTTTTTCCTCAGATACCTTTTTTGGTTTATTAATTGTTTTTTTTCGTAGTTAAAGAGTTCATGGTTTCCCCAAATGGAATAAATGTAACATTATAAAAATTTGATAGAAAATGCCATAGAAAGCTTGTTAAAATATAAATAATGAGACCATTTTAAATGAATGACCATTTTTAATAATGAGACAATTTTTTCAAATTACAATTGCATTTCTGTAGGTGTAGTGTTTTTCGGAATATGCAATTGGGATGTTTCTGCAAGCAATTCCAGTTAAAACATTTATAGTACTATTTTATATATTATATTAAAAAATATTGTATTAAAAACTATGCCACTGACGATTGATACGATTAAAATATGATGTTCATTGTTATGCATAAAAATGCTGTAGTTTAACTTTTGTTTACGCTATATTTCTGCAAAAACATGTATGTGTTTACTTTTGCATATTCGTTTATAATTTGCTAAAATCTATCGTGAGATAAAAGCGATTCGTTCTTTTCCTAAAAGTGAGAGATTTAAATAATGGGAAAAAATTCTTAGAAGTCATATATTTTTGAGGTAAAGTGTCCCATTTAGACACAAAAATTCTTATTTCTACTTTTTTTATATGCTTCAAATTCCTCAGTCTTTACTGTTATTTAAAGACATATAAAAAGTTTTCATTAAAAATAGCCATACTCAAACGTATAGAAAAATCTTTGTTATCCTTTCGTGAAAAGTTTCAAATTTGTGACATATTGCCCTTTACTTCTAATGCACATATACGCATGTATGTATATACTTGAGTGTGTGTATATATTTTTGTATAGATATATGCGTATGTATTGTATACATGCCTGTATGTGAATAACGTAATAAGCTGTAAGCCGATTGCCGTAATAGTAATATTGACAAAACTCGAGATGAGTGCATGAAATGATGCATCAGAGCTTTCAAGTGAAACACCTCTGCCATCATAGATTCGGGAAATAACATCTCCCAAGCCGTCGGATTTCTAGATGGGGGATCGTGATTCATTAGTTCCGAGAATGCATTTGCATTGCTCAAGAATCCATTAACGCCACCACCTCAATCGAATATTTCCGTTGATCCTGCAGATATAAGACATGGGTGCGGTTACAAGACAATGATGGCCTATTTATTTCGACATTTGCAGAAAAATTTTAGAATAATATTTGCCTCCTCATTTGGAAATTTGATCATGAATATTTCACCCATTGAAATTTTTTATTTCGTATTATAGAATTTTTCTTCCATTTGTATCCACCGTTAGCTCATTCAACCTGGATAAGGAGTATATTCTATTCAGGAACATTAGTACGATCAGAATACATAAGTGGAAATAGATAGAAATTTGTGCTATCTGTTAAATAATTATTCTAAAGCAATTTTGAATATTTAACTCTTGCTTTATATATTAGTTCAACAAATTAAGAGTATTAAAGTATAATAAGGTATCAGAGAGTTACTTTGGTATATTTTAATAGTCTTATATAGGTGATATTATGTTAAAATTATTATAATAAAATTACGAATTAGGGATCAACTATGCAAAAAGAGTGATTTGTTAGCTTGTGGTATTCTAAATATATGGTACATATTAAAGTGATTGACCAGACAATTTTTAAAAACCTTTGATCATACACATATGCTTCCTATTACAAAAATGTTTCATATAATATAAGTATTGCTTCTATAGTTTTTTTAAATTTAAAAATTCATTTTTATGATAATCACGAAATAATATTAAAAAACTGCTGAACAACACTTTCTCTAATAAAACGTATTTAAAATGTGACGTATTTTACAATAAACTTTTAACATACTCATTTATGCGTAGGTACAGTAATATTTCGGTAGTTAATTACTGATTAAGTAGCTACATATCTATTTCTTAATCATGTTGAAGAATAATTTTAAATCATTTGTTCTAATTAATCTATACATACTTTTTAATAGAGTTAGTTTACGTTCTTATTATCTTCTACGTTGATTAATTATGATATTTTACTATGTCTATGTATACTGTGATATATTTATATATGTTAGACCCACTTATATGTTTCCCATATTTCCAAAATTTTTTTAATTGTGTTTGTCCTTTATTACTTTTTTTGGAGAGAGCAAAAAACTCCTATTTAGTTCTACGTTAAACAAAGTTTATTTACACAAGCATATCAAGTGAAAGCAGTAAAGAAAATACAATAGTATTATCAGATAACCTAATAAGAAATATCTAATAACAATAAAGCAGAAGACAGATAGTAATCTTCCTCCCGGCCTTCAAAATTATATTTAGCCGCCGAAGCCAAGTGTAGTAGAAAAATTTGTAATCTGCTAACGTACCAATTTCAAGTGAATGGAACCGACCTGACAGATTCGGTAAAGACTGAAGATCTTGATATGTAAATCTAAGAATTGTTTAAAGATAAGGCACAAAAGTGCGTTTGATTCTCTTTTTTAGCTAATTGTTACATTTTGAATGCAGCAATTCTTTAAAAATTGTGAAAGTGTAATAACATATTCTGATCGGACTTACATTAATAAAATAAAATGTAATATTTTAACTGACAAATGCCGATTTATCCTAAAAAAGTGTTTTGTTTCATAGTCAGATAAAGCATGTTCTATGCAAGGAGCTATTTCTTAGTTCGAGATCCAAAGAAATGTAATCCCTCTCAATTTCTTTTAAAAACCATAACCATCTACAAACTTCCAGCTGGAGTAAGGTAATGCATCTTTTACTTTAAACACAGCCTATTGAAAACATAAACCAAAGTATTTCCTTTTAAAGAGTTTCTATCTCCTTTAAAATAGCATTTCCTTTGGGATTCTAAAAAACGTTTTTTCTAAAATCAGCCAGGGTTATTTTATAAGCAAGGCTCTAGCATGTTAATAAGAAAAAAATTCCCGACATCCTTGCGTATAACAAAATTATAACCTTTTCAATACATTTGAACGCTGGCGTTAAATAAATTAAAGACAAAAACTCCCGTTGTTGTAACCCAGGATAAGTTTTGAAGAAATTGAAAGGTAGATGCGTCTTTAGAAAATTAGATAGCGTTTCTCCGAGGAGGTGGAATAACAGAACTAATCCTGTTGGTAGGGAATTTCTTTTCCAAAAATTCGGTAATTTTTCTGCCCCACTGCCACTGTTAACCAATTCTATCAACCACAGCTGTTAACATATTCAGGGCTCTTTCATTAAACTTCTGAAAGCGTGGTTGGGTTGGAACGGGCGCTGCTCTCTCGCACTCGAAACTTCTCACCTCAGCATTTATAGGGTGTGTGAGGAAAAAATCTCCCCTCCCTTGAAACGAAATTAATAAAATGCCGCATTCAGACTTTTGGCTGCACTGCGAGAAAAGGTTTGCAAGTTTGGCATCCTCATCACACTTGCGTTTCCTGCCAGAGTCTTAAAATATTATTGATTTGGACAATTAGTAGTGGAAATTTTCAACTTGATTTTTTCTCATAAATCATGTATTTCTCACCGGTTCAATACACTATTATTATAATACTCTGAAGTAATTAAAGTTTATTACAAAAGGAAAAAATGATTGACTGAGTTATTAAAACGTGTAAAGACAGACTAAATACTAAAAATAGTAAATATTTGACTATATTTCAGCTAAAAACGTTAATTATTAAACTCTTAAAGTTATTTCAGATGCCTATTTTTTATACTGCTAATATAATATATCTAAATAGTTAAAGTATATAGTTAAAGAAAGAAAAAATAACTTACGGATAATATTAAAACTCTAAAATGGAGAAAGAGAAAAAAAATTATTGCATGCCATTAATAAATATATTAATTATTACATTTTTTGGGGATTTATTACTTGCCTTTATTTTTAAACTGACATAATACATTGAAATAATTAAGATTTATTACTGAAGAAAAATGACTGACTGGGTTATTAAAACACGTAATGATAGAACTAATTAAAAAATTATTATGTATTTCAGTATATGTTAATTATAAATATTTAAATTATTAAATTCTTAATAATAATAAAATACTTCTATTTTCATAGTGGTAATATAATACATCGAACTAATAAAACTTTATTTCTAAATGAAAGCAAATGACTGACTGAGTTATTAAAGCACATATTAACAGAACGAGTTAGAAAAAATAATTAAGTGTTCCAGTATGTGTCAGAAATAAATATATAATCTGTTAAATATTTAAACATATATACTCTCCACTATTTTCCTTCCGTTACTATAATATATCGGAATAATTAAACTTTATTTCTAAACGAAGGAAATTAACTGACTGAGGTATTAAAACATGTAATGACAGTTCGAGTTATAAGGAGTGTAAATATTTGACATATAATATGGTAATTTGTTTACATAAAATACATTTTATCCCCCTCAAAAAATTTTTTTGTTGTTATATAAGCAGTCTCAAAATATAAGAAGGAAAAACTCATGTTTTTACAGTAAATAATATTTAGATTTTTAAAAAATTAATATATTTTGAAAACAGAATATATTTTGTTTTGAATTTAAAATGCTTTTTATTTTAATAAACTTTGCAATGTAGGTAGTAAAATATAAAATTTGAAGATATATGCAAATAGAAATGTACAGGGAGTGTATGAAATATTCATAGGATTTTAAAAAAAATCTTTAAAGAAATTTTAACTCATAATGTATTGCGGTAGTGTTAATTCAATTTTTTATAAGGTGGTGATATTAAAACACTTATTAAAATTATTTTTAGATATTTAGATATATTAGATAGATTAGATATTAGATATTTTATATAAATTAAGTGAAGCATATAAATCGACCTATTAGGCAAATTTGAGCCAGCTAAAACTCCATGGTCATATTTAAAGTATGCCGGTCAAATGTAAAAAATTAGAACAGTTTCAATTTTTATTTTAAAAAACTGCAGATGCTTTGACTGATTCAAAAAATGTATAGGTTTTATGGGAATTAATATTTAAACCCAGATTAATGAAAATAATGTAATGTATAACTAACTCATCCATGTTTAGAAATCTATAAAATTATTTAAGTTAATAACAATACTTTTTTTTTTTTACTTTACTTATGTACACTTTAAAAAAAAATTACCCTTCTGAAAGACGGAAAATTTTGTATGAATATTTTTATGACGTCATTAAATCAATAAATATTTTTTCATAAATAATAATTTTAGCATTTATGAAACTTTAAAGAAATGAGTCATATTTTAGATTTCTAAGTTTTAAAATAATTTTCTTTTATAAAATTTTATAACTAACATAGTGTTCAATTAAAAGCAGATACATTTTTATTAGTTGCGAAGTTTATTTTATAGTTTTAAAATCAATAGAAATAATTTTAGATCACATGCGCATCACTAAGTATTGTTTGTTTTTGTTTATGATAAGAACTTATTTAACTTCCTATATTTAGCCAAAATATAAAAATAATTAAGACATCTTAGCTTTAATATAACAGAATTAGCATACAGTTTACATAAATGTAGTATTTTAATTGAAAGTTTCGAATGAATTTTACATAGTTTGAATTTTACATAATACTACATAGTTTGAATAGTTGACATAGTTTACATAGTTTGGATATACATAGTACATTGGTTGATCGATTGGAAGCCGCAAGATCTACTCTTTTACTTGCTATGGTTAATGACTTTAATTTACCTGTTAAAGCTTATTTCGAAAGGCAGCAAACATGCATGCCGATATTGGGCATCAAATTTATGAATTTCAAGTGTGAAATGTAATGCTATACCATTTTGGATATCAGTTGGCAAAGAGAATTAATTTGGGAACTTGAGTAATATTGGAAGCAGATTGATATATTATTGTGTTAAATAGTTATTACATAATAATGAATATTTAAAACTTCTTATTGATAAAATTATTTTGCTTGATTTAGCAAATTCCCATGCTTTAAAGCAGACAAAAATTTTGGTTAAAAGAAAGTACTTTATTTCAATAATTAAATAAGATAAATTTTGAAAAATCTATGTTTATATAATAAGACTTTAGTTGTGATTAGATGCTAGCATTATTAACTGTTTTATCTTAACTAAACTCTGAACTTCTTACAGTAAAATTTTCTTATAAATTTAAGGTGTACATATTTTATTCTGTGTTAATGTAAATATATGTTTAAAAGAGGTTTTCACTCTAAAGTTTCTGAACGACAGAGAAATTTATTGAAAATTATTAGGATTGCAAGAAATATACAGAACTCACTTACTTACTTTCCTGTTAATATGCTAGTAATAGTGACATATAAGTAATATTATACTTTAAAAACATAAATATTTTCGTTTTTAATTGCAGTTTTTGATAAAGGATTCATATCCAAGGATTACAGAAAAGGTTGCTTAGATCACTGTGAGAAAAATTTGTAATTTCATTCTTAAGTACACTGAAACAAATAATAATAAATTTTGCTTAAACTTACGGCATATGTACAGCTAAATTAAAAAAATACTAAAATAACAAAATTCATTATAAACGTTTGCTAATTATAAAATTTCATATTTATAAATCTATAACAGTTTGTGTTTTGCTTCTAATTAACTAAACTTCATACTTTAAAGGTACTCACATGATAAAGTAAAGTAAAAATAAAATTTAGTTTACTGCCACGCTTGTTTTGTTTAAATAATTCATTGTTATTTAAAATACTATTAGCCTTCTCTGATCAATTTTAACTTCTTTTTCAAAATAATCACAATCTTTAAAAATGATGTATTAAAAATAAGATGACTTCCAATCAAAATATCAACGGTATTTAATTTTTATATGTATTCTATAAGCAAAAGTTACCTTTATATAAGATTCTATATAAATAAATATTTCCCATAAATACCTTTTATCTGTCATACGGATGTAAGAATGGGGGAAAGGGTTTCTACAAACAAAAGTTTTCTCATGGGTACACTATATTTTTAATTAAGATATTCTATTAAAATTTTATATTAGACTCGGAAATACTCCTTGTGGTTTAGTGTTTCACAGGATAATGTGAAAATCTTACCAAAATCATCTAATATACATTAAAATAAATTTATATGTTTTAACTTCATTCATGTTATTAGGATTTAATTTAAATTTAGAAAAGTCCTAATTAATACTTGTAGAATCTGTAACGAAAGATGTTTTGCTTTTATTAAGGATTTTTTGTTTAAAGGTACGAATTTTAATAAGTAAGTCAGAAATAAAATTTTATATATTGTACCTTATTTTCTATTTATATAAAGCATTGAAATTTAAAACCTGAATTAAAAGTATTTGAGTTTTATTTTACATTGTATTGGGAAAATTGAAATTGTGCTAATATAATATTTAAAACAAATATTTTTTGCAATGGCATATGGATGTAGGAATGAGGGAATGCGTTTCTACACTAAAGAGGTTTTCACGGGCAGGCTAGATTTTTTAATCATATATGTTTAAAATTTTGTGTTGGCTTTGAAAATACTCCTTGTGATTTAAAGTTTCATAGATTGCTACAATTTTGTACGAAAATCACCTAATAGACCTTAAAATAAATTTGTGTTTCTATTTATTTTCTTTTTTTCTCTTATTAAAAATTAATTTAAATTTAAATATATTCAAATGTTTTCTAAATATTCAATGCACAGACGTAAAATATTTCCTATAAAATTTCTCTTCAATTATTCAATAAGATAATTCCTAAATATATTTAAAATATATTTTTAAGTAATGAGGCATACTTAGGAGGAAAAAAAGTAATGAGAACGAGAAAATTATTTAAATACAGTAACTTTTTAAAATTGTGTATTTAAGGGAATTCATGGAATTCCTTTATACGGATATAAAGTTTCTCTATTAGCTATCTCTAAGTTAGCTTACAAAAATTGTCTTTAAATTCAACCTTATACTTAAATAGTTATGTTAATGTAGTAACAAGGATAAGATGAAAATGTTTTATGATTTTATGTACATATAATTCATTTTTTAAATAAAAAACTAAAACAAATTCTTCTAAATTGAAATGTAAATTTAAAATTAGATATTTACAACAATTTACACTGAGCAAGTAAAGGAAAATAAAAGATGATATTATTGTTTATTTAAAATAAAAGAAAAAAATTTAGAATTTTTTCAAATAAATGTATTATATAACGTTTTGTTACAAAAATGTTATGTGTTTAGTCGACTATGTACATTTCTCTAAAGTCAGGTCAATGAATTTTAAAATTGTCCTTTGAAACTCTTTTTTTAAATGTGTAAAACTACTAAAATAACTAGTAAATACTTTACTAATAACTAACCCCTATTTAAAATTTAAAAAATATTAAATAGAAGTCAGCTATTAATTTCATTCTATGAACTTCTTTTATAATAATGTGAGAGATAAATTTTATTTTATATCTTGAAAAACAATTAAAATTTCCAGTTTTTCAAATAATTTAATATTTTAGATTTATAACATCAGATACCTTTAAAGGTTTAGATTTAAGTAATTAAAAACTGATTTATTTTTTACATAACATTTGGGTTCTAATATAAATATTTCGAAGGTTATCATGTTGGGTACTGAATTCCCTTTCTTTGATTTTTTTCAATAATTTTATGCTATTTTAACAAAGATAGTATTTGAATATACTAATACAAAAAATAAATAATGCCTTTAAATTTAAAAGCTTTGTAAAGAATTAATTCTAAAAGAAGCAGGAGTATTTTATGATAAATAGAAAAGACTTCCATAACGAATATTTTGAAGTATTAAAAGGTAGTATATCGCCTTAAGGTAGAAAAATAAAACTGAACTTAAGAATTGAAAATTTTAGCGACTTAATATGACATACTTTTGGCCTCAATCTCACTAAGTTTTTCATATTATTTAAATATTTTTAGAAATTAAATTGCAATAATTTCTGCCTATGATACTATTACTTTTGCAGTGTACTAAATTAAATGAAAGTTATATCATACAAAACTGATTGCATCATACATCATGTTTATAAAAATTAATAAAACTTTAAATTCTTCATTGTTGTGGGATTTATGTCTAAATTTATTATTTAATTTGTTCAATTTCAGCAAATGGCATAAATTTCTGTGCAGCTGACTGTTTTCTTTTGCTGTTAATATTCTAAAGAAGCCAATACAAAATACCCCCTCCCAAAAAAGACTAGATTTTAATTCTTTATTAGACTCTTCTCATGCATCATAGAAATAAAAAGGCTTATTTACAAATAATAATAGCTATGATATCCGAAAATAATAATGTTTTCATAAATGCCCGAATGATGTAAATGATTCGTCATCTAAATTAGCCTCTTTCTCACACTCTGTGTGTTATATTTCTTCTAAACTTTCTATTCTGCTCCTAATATTGTAGAACGGCACAAAATATCAGATATTAAACACTTCTGTCTGGTTAAAACTAAGTTTTTTCTCATTAGGTGCCGAGAAGTTTAGATATAATTTTTATTTATGGTTTTACAAGGTAATGTATACAGTATAATTACCATAAAATAATTATTAAAAATTACCAACTGCTGATTTCTCAAAACTGTTCTTTCTCAAAAACTGTGCTTTCTGCTGTAACGATGTAATAGACTGATTTGTTTGACTATTTCTTGCTACAGTATAGAGCAATTTTTCGCAACGTCACGAACTACTATAATGCCCTTCCCATTCATTTTCATGTTTACAACAGCCAATAGACAAACAATAAACCGTCCTTCCGTTTGAAACTAAAGCCAGTATTATCATAATTTGAGAATTTGCCCTACTGCGTGAAATCGACTTATAGAAATAGATAATCTTCAGATGGACACACAATTGCTGTAAAAATGCACACTTTTCATATTAGGGAAAATTCATCTTTGAAGCCTAATACTGTGTAGGTATTTTACTAACATGTTTATTCTCTTATTTCTGAATAGTCGTATTTCCTAACCGTGCAAAATTAAATTAACATTATTAAAATCGATCTGAAAAGACTAGAAACTTTTATATTCTGAACCAGATGTCCCCAATTTTACTTGGAGTGTTAGACTAATTGTGAGTGCTATTCAATATTGTGTTATTAAAGTGTTAATTAGAACGCTTAAAGGGGATTCGAAACATCTATAATTAGGGATGGAAGCAGATGAATTGAAACACAGACTATGGTTCCGAACGCATGCTTTCTTGTTATTTGATACTCGTTCTGCAGTTATCTTTAAAAAGAACGCTGAATTATGAAGCTTTACTTCTCACTTCAATTAGAAATGTATATCGTGGAATAAAAAAGTAATTCCGGATCGTAATCTGAGAACATGGTTCTCCAAGCGGTGAATAACGGAGAACGTGCTTAAAACTTTCTAGATTCAAAAGGAGCCATTGGAAACGGTGATAAAATATGTTTCGAAACTGCTCGCTATATGGTTTTTACCCCTATTGTTACAAAACGGCAGTTAAAGATTCATCGAGCTACGTTTATCTGTAATAGTTTCAGTAGCTATTCCAGGTATATGTTTGATCAATTGTCTAAAAAGACTTAAATATCAAAAGAATTTATAATTTATAAAATGTAGCAGATATATTTGGAATTTATATACTTCAAAAATAATATAATTTAAAACTTTTAACTGAATTTTGTCTCTTGTGTAACAAAGACATCTAAGAAAAATTTGATATTTAAAACAGTTCATGCACTTATTAAAATATACGCAAATAAACTGTAGATGAAATGAATGGTTATTCTTATTTTTTGAGAATATGATTCAGTAGTGTTTGAAAAACTAAAACACATGCAAATATATAGATCCTAAAAGAATAATAAAACATTATATTTAATATTCTTCGTATAAAATATAGAAAGAAACATTTTAATAAGATGTAGATTAATAATTTTGAGTAAAGTTCTATAAGGAAATCCTTAAAGTATGGTAAAATGTTAAAGTTAAAAAAATGCGATCTGTAATCATACAGCGTAATTGAAATCCAAAATATATATTGTCTATTTCTTTTCACTAGTTGAGACAAGCTACAATTTTCTTTCCAGTATATTCTTACACCCCAGGAGAGGATTTAAAAAATAAAAAAATCCCACCGATGAATAACAAATTTCTCTCGGAATAAGGATATTTCCGAGAAATGGCTTCTCTTGTTGCTACTCACGTATGGCTGTCACAAGTATACGAGAAAAGAATGTATCTCCACTTTATCACACGACAGAAATAATGTTCGGAGAAAGACATACTTTTGAAATTGAAACACTCTTAGTACATTTTATTAAATAGGTAAAAAGGACATCATTAAGTATTTTTAAATAATTAATTGGATTTCAAATGCAGCTTAAGGAGAATAACATGATTTTTTAATATTTTTAAATTATTTCTAAAAGAATATCAAATCCTATTTGAGGAACAATTGTTGAAATACTCAAGAGTAGTAGCATCATGTCAGAAGAGAAATAATTTCTACCCGATAATTATGGAAAATGAAACATTATTATTTTCAAATACGTTTTACACAAATATTAAACTGAATATTAAGTCATTCAAATATAGAGTTGCAGAAATAATTATAAATTTTACTCAAAATTTTGGTAAATGTAATCTTATAATACGTATTTATATGAATATATATATGTGTGTGTATATATATATGTATATATATATATATATATATATATGTGTGTGTGTGTGTGTGTGTGTGTGTGTATACATACAGACACACACACACACACATATATATATATATATATATATATATACACATACATAACAAGTCTGTTCCAAACACGTACACATGCATATATATATATATATATATATATATATATATATATGTGTGTGTGTGTGTGTGTGTATGTGTGTGTGTGTGTGTGTATGTGTGTGTACATTAAATGACAGACGGATCATGAATTATCTAATATGCAGCATAAAAGAGGCATAGACAATCAACTAACATACAATTTAAATTACATATATATATATATATGTGTGTGTGTGTGTGTGTGTGTGTGTGTGTGTGTTATATTGCAAAATAAAATGATTTGTTGTACTTCAAATTTTACTGTCTTTATAAAATGCAAAGAGATTGTACACAAAAGATGTTCAAGAGAATGATAAATGATTAAATCGAAACATGAAATCTATTTTATTTGACTGCAGATTTGTTACGCTTCCTTATGTGCAGAAAGTAGTTTATATTTTGACAGGTATCAGTTCAGTTTTTACAATGAATATACATTTTTATATGCCATTGTATTGCAATCATCTTTATGGTTTAATAAAAATGTTTACATTGTAAAATATTCTTACTAAAAAGTTAAAATATTAATTTTGATTATTAGGTTATTTTTTAATTAGAGAAATAAATGTTAACAAAACATTTTTAAATAAAGGCTATTTTAGTGCATACCATATTATGATTAGCTAAAATCAGGGATGTTTAAATTTCCTTAGTATTAATGTAAGGGCTATGGATTAGATATATTTAGTAAATTTTCCTTGTGAAAAACTTTTTTAGTGCTAAATTGTCGTTTAAGAGAACCAAACATATTTTTAACATGAAGTTTAATCGATCTGTTATGTAAAATGATTAAAAATGAGAGATATATAATTATTAGTTTAGCGTTAAAAATATCACAATACTGCTTTACAAAAATTGCACTTTAAATTGTAAAAATTTTGAATTCTGTAATTTCTAGCATTCACATAAAATAATTAATTGATATCGTTGTTTGATAAGATTTGGATATTGATATTTAACAAGGTGTAATTTCTTTAATGTCAGAAAAATTGAATGAAAGATCGTTTTAGGAATAATTACCATAAATAAGTAGTAAATATATAACAGAAAATGCAACTTTGATTTGTCCCGTTATATTTTCATTATTTTCTTACTCTAAGGCTTTATATTTTGTATTATCCCAAATATAAATTATAAGAAAGTTTGTATATTTTCCAATCTGGAGCATTGGTAGCTCAGTAGGCAAAGGGCGCGATCTCGTAGCTGAAGGTTTACGTGTTCGGAGCTGGAGCCGTCCTAAGATCCACCGTGTTCGTTTAAGTTGACTGGGGTGCGATAATACGTTCGTGGTCCTCCAAGTTCTGAAACGATACCTCTGGGGATGGTAAGCCAAGCCTACGGGTCTTCTGTTTGGTCCCTGCATGTAAATTCCGAGGACCCAGAGGGGGGTAATGTTACTAGTGTCCTTAAGCTACACTTGCTTTCCGGGTGGTTCTAAATGGGTAACAACTTTGCAACCTTGTATAGCCAGCTGCGTTAGAAAAAAAATATTTTCCAATAATTTTACCAAGCAGCATCTTGTTTATAAAAGTTTCAATCATTAATGCCAAAAATCATCCTTTAGTAACTACGATAAAATAAACTCGGAAAAAAAATTCCTAAATCCAAGCTAAGTCTTTCAATGAATAAAATGAGATTCCATGTTTTTAAGATAACAGTGTAATTGAATAATCAGTTTCATTGTGTTGTGACTAGATTTCTGTCAGTCTATAGACCAATCGCTACTTTGATATCGCTGCATAAAAGGATTTTCAGACAGTATAAATGATATCTGTTCACTTTCAAGTTTTATTTTTAACAAAATATAAAGAGTAACTAATTGAATTATTTTTTTATGTAGATGACATGCATTGGTATATTGTAAGCGAAAATATACGCGTAATAGGTTTTTGTTTCCAGTAGCTTGTAATTATCGTGGATAATTACGCACGGTGGAATTTTAATCACCCTTTCTACCGTTAGCGTCACTTTTGAAATTATCCTTTAATTTTGAACACCAGTGTATTTACTGGAATGTATTATTATTGATCCTATTAACTTCGCCTTATGGTTTTGCAGCACCTTTTCAATTCCAAGCGTAATTGAAAGCGATTAGTTCAGTATTACAGGCAAACATACCTGAGATATTTTAGCAACAGTAATGTAGTGAATAGAACTTTGTCGTTCAGTACACCAGGTTAGGATTAAATCCGATTAAAGTAGCTCGAATGGCTGGAGGTATAAACTTTGGATATAATGTATCATGTTACAAAAGGATCGCAGTAAAGGAAACTTAAGCCGTTATTTTGAATTGAAAGAAATATAATAGTTGGTATGTCATGAATACGAGAGGTTCTTTCTAGGTTAGACTGAAAGACCATGCAAGGAAGCTTATATTCATATATACTAAACGTAGACTTTTGACAAGAATTAATGTTTGATCTGTAAATTCTGTCTACTTCCCGGAGATGTTAATCTAAACAAATATCCTTTAGAGACTGATATTTAAGGATATATTTTCACAAACATTCTTGGTATTTTTACTTACTAGTAATTTTATTCAAGATTAAAATTATAAAGTATTTTAAGAAACTATTATGATAAAATTATTTTTGTGAAGATAATACGACCACGAAGTTTCGTCAAAATAGCCTTTCGCTGAAAACTGTATCAGAACTGTATTCAGTATTGCTATTTTAACTGATTTATATTTTATTTAAAAAATAAAATAGCATATTTGGAGTACGCTTTACCATGATTTTCGAAATTTGTGAATGGTTATGAAAATAATTGCTTTATTCATACATTCTTACATGTAGACTCAGTAAACTAGTTCTAGTACATTATTTGACTGATCGCTAAAACTTTTGGCTCAATAGAAGTTTTTTATCTAAATGGCCCATAATTTCTGACACAAATGTGCATCTGGTGAATTGTGAAATCATAGTGATAATTTGACAATAAAGATTGCAAGGATATGCGGTTTATCCGGAGAAACTTCATAGATAGCTTACACGTAGTAGTTATTAAATCAGACTTTAGTTTTCATAAGTATGAAAGAAATGTAATTTCAATGATTCATATCCTAGTTTCAATTTGGGTGGCTGGAAAAGTTAAGATTAAGAAAAATAAACAGGCGGTAAGAGAATTTGAAGATAGTTTTGAACAATAATTCATGACATATTACATTCATTTGACATTTACCATTCATTTTACATCTATTACTTTTAGAATATATATGCTATTGCTTAAAATTTTAAATATTTCTCATTTTCTATTAATAATGACATAAATTATTTTAATTTATTTGATATCATTTAAAATGTGTTTTGAATAGTGGAAATATAAATATATATTTACTTTTCGTTTACATTTATTTGACTTATATGTTATAAAATTTTACTTGGTATATTTCTAGTTATGCCATATTTTATCCGAATTTTAGACATCACTAGACATTCCATTGTTAATTGCTTAACCGTTTAAAAATATACTTAAAATTTAAAGCTAAGCTATTTCCGATTAATGAAAGGTATATGTTCTTTCGATTGATTGTCATTTCGAAATCTCCATAAATGGTATTAGAATCATAAATGAAGTTAGAAGAAAAATGTGTTTCTACGCTACTTCATAGTTGACAAATTAGTTGGATATACGTGAAAATAATATAAAACAAAATTTTTTTTTCATAAATTGATCTATTAGTATACACACACACACACACACACACACACATATATATATATATATATATATATATATATATATATATATATATATGTGTGTGTGTGTGTGTGTGTGTGTGTGTATATATATATACATAAATGTGTGTTTAATATATAAAAATAAATATAATTTAATATATAAAAGCCTAAATGCATCTCAATTATTGCCCCTATTTTAATTACATTTTCACGTGTAAGAGAAAATCAGAATTCATGATCGAAATTTTTTCAGTTTTTGCATCAGAAAAACCTATTTTCCATTTCTTGCGCCTTTCTAACATCACGGTATTCAATTGTGCAATACAGACACAATTTAAGTCGCGATCAAATGAAATTAAATTATTTTGAAAACTTATAAAGTCAGATAGAAAGGCAATGATGTATTTCATTATACAAAGTTTGAAATATATTATTTTACGATTATGTTTCATAACTAAAGATACTTTAGTATACTACTAAAGGCAAGTATACATAATTAAAAAGGAAGCTATACACACCTTGGAATTAGATTTAGAAATACTTACTTCTGAAAGGAAATATTTTTCTATAAAACAAGCCAAGAAAATAAATGACTGTTTACAAAATATGACTTTAAACAACTTTAATTTTAATGTTTTTAGTTTTTTTAAAAATAATAGAATATAAATCTTTATCACTCAAATTGCTTTCGTTCTCAAATCCAAATGTTTTCGTACTTTCTATTTCTTGATAAGATATTTCTGGAAGAATGCGGGAAAAATCAGTTTATTGCATAAATTTTTCCACGAGAACTAGTATAAAAATTATAGATGCGACATTATAAAAATTAAAATAATACACTTCACTCATTAAAGCAATATTACAAAACAGTTGAGAATAAAATATTTTCTGAATTTTCACCCAAGACAACGCACGCGTCGAAAATTTTACGGACATAGCCCAAAACCTAGGGAAAAACAGATATTGTTTTGTTAATTCTTGTTTGCATATTCCACGATGTAGGAAAGGGTTGATAGGATTAATAAAAGTGACCTTTAGACGTCCCAGATGCAGTATGTGAAAAACGTACATTGAAACTGAATTTGTCTTTAAACATGCGCAGACGCACGTGCTGGCAAGTTAAGTGTTTTTTTTTTCAATACGAGACACTCGTCTTTTAAGTATCATTCACTATACAAAGACTCTGGTTTTTGTTCTCCTTTTTCTTGTGGGGAGAAAATATAGATAGCGCAACTTCACTCCCTATGATTAAATGACACAAATACGCAAGATACTTATTCGGGAATCAAATCCAAGCCCGTCGGGTGGGATCACAATAAGCTAATCACTGTAAAATATGAACTGCCTATTTAAAAATTTAGTACAATAATAATCATGCCAAAATATAATACATATGCATTATGCTTGTGCAAAAATAATACATTTGGCATATTTAGATTGCCAAATAGAGACAATTTATGCATTAAAATTAATCTGAAATTAAAATAGACCAAAAAAGGGCTTTCGAGACCGAGTGTCATCAATTATGTAAACCAAGACTGAAATCTTGGCACAAAGCGTCTAAATTAAATAGTTCTTCGGATTTGCTTCCCCGATTAAAGGTTTGAGAAAAATAGATTAATACAACCAGAAGGTTTATCTTCCCAAATAAAGTTTTGTGGTAAATAGAGAAAAGTGTAGAACTAAGATGTTTCACCGTACAGCAAGTGAAGAGTGTTTGAGTCATATTCTGTTCAAAGATACAATTTCCAATCCTATACTACATTGATTAGCGGAGCCAAAACCTGAAAGATAATTTGTTAAATCAACATCAGATGAATCGGAATTTCGCCTAATGCAATTGCAGGATTCAATCGATCGGAAAGTAAATTGAATAGGTGATTCGAACATTTGGGAATAGTGACTGAATCCACTTTCAACTTGCAGCACATTGCTTAAAAAAGAGACTTTTGAACGAATAAATTGGAATCGGTATTAATGAAGTCAAGACAGATTAAGATAAATGCTGGTTTTCTCCATTTTAACAAAATGCTGTCAGATTTTTTAGTTTTCCTATGCTCGAGAAGAAAAAAATTGAATTAAATTTATAAATCTTACTTGACGTTTTTAACCTTACTAAACAATAAAGTATCCATTCACTTTTCGAAACATAACGACATTTCCAATTAAGTTCCGTTAGATTCAGAAGTAATAAATTTTTCTCACAAAAAAGCTTCTGTTAGAACTATAAGATGAATAGTCTGAATATTTTATTGAAGCAATAAGATATCTTAAAAATTCTAAATTCTATATATTAATAAGTCAATATTAAAAAAAAACAGGAGTATTAATTTTAATGTTATTTTGAAACACCTTAAACGTAAATTAGCTGAAATAAGTTTTTCACCGAACTTCAAAAATACTAAATAATGATTATTTAACCTAAGTGATTTTACCTACATACGTAAATTTTTCCAGGGAAATTATTTTTCATTCTTTGATAAATGTTAAAGCAATCTGAGTGATATATTGTTTTATAACTACGTAAGAACTATAAAATATTCATTAGGTAGCTAAATATCGTTATTTAAAATAAAACTACATTTTACGCATTTTATATTAAATTTAATAATTTTGAAAGTAATATAAAAAAACTAAATTTAAGCGAAAATTTACTGAGTTTACAACTTAACAAAATTAACAACATTAAAATTGCCCACACCCTTAAGAATTGAGTGAGATGACTTCATGATTCAAAAACTTTTGGCTTAAAACTAATAATTTAAATTTAAAGAAATTTGCCTAAATTTAAAATTATTTTGCTAAAATTTCATCTAACATAATATAAATATATATTTATTGGAACAATGCAAAAACACTAAAACAAATGTAAGCATTAAATTATAAGAGATAATTTTGAAAGGGCATTTAAATTTCGAATGCTTGAGATTGACATCCCTAGACAAATGAAATGCATTAAATGTGAAGCAAACACGTTTTTAAAATGATTCTTTCCATAGTTGTAACCTGTATACATAGCATTAAAAGTCAAAATACATGTGTCTATTTTGAAAATTATTTGCTCTTCATAAAATTATTAGACTGTTATAAAAGTAATTTTTATGAAATACCTTATAAAAGTTTCTAAACGAACTTTATACAATGAAAATACCTCATACTTTGAATCTTGTACTTTAGATCATGTAATAACAGTATTTGTAGCAAACATCTACTCAATTGGAGAAATTAGTTTATATATATAAAAAAGTTGTAGATATAGACTAATTCCCTATGACATTTTCTGATACTTTCTAGCTTTTAGATAATGCCGAAAAAACACGGAATTCCTACTGAAAAATTGAAAATACTTGAAAGCTAGTACGTGCACTTATAAAATGCAAAGTTATACAATCCGATGAAAATCAATTTGTTAAAATTCCTTAAAACATTTCCACAAATCCGAAATTGGCTAATAGTAAAAAAATATTTTCAACCCTCCTCCTCCCCCTTCAAAAAAAGCTAGCCATTAGTTTTTATATTCAATTTAAATATTTGTTATCTGTGATTGTCTTGTTAATTAAGTATTTTATTTTTAACGTATAATAGTCTTTTGGGTCTTGAATATTGCTTTTTTCAGTTTGAATTCTTTTTTACCATATTAGCGAATTCATCACGTTCCACGTGCCTTTTGCTTCTTTTTTCTATATTTCTGTTAATATTTTTTTTATTTATTTTAAGGAAATTATCATCAAATTCAAAAAAAGAGAAAAAACTCCTAAGCGTTATATAAATTTAAATAGATTGTTATATTAATAATTATAAAGATAAGTGAAATATGTTACCTATTTATCTTTATATAAATGAAAATAATAAAACTGTTTAGAAAGACAATTATTAAATAAAATGAATTGAAATGACTCAAGTGACTCAATGAATTAATGTGACACAATTTATTTGAAAAAGTTTTCTGTTTTGGTCAAAAATACTTTCATTGACGAAATTATTGTCTTATATGAGTTATCCGATAAAACTTTCAAGTTATACTTACAAATTATAGTTAAAAATTTAGTATTTCATGTATGAGATTTAGAGTTGATTGGGGAGAAAAGTTTTAGTATTTTCATATTATATGAGCAGAATATTGACTAAGTAATGTAAATGAGGAAAATTATTTCGGTATTACGACCTAGAGAGAGCTGTACAATTATAATCTAAATAAATAGGGATTGTATGATCGGATATATCCTTTAATTATTCGAATGATTTTCTAGATATATTACAGAAATACATTTATGTTTGATTACTTGTATTATTATTTTACATGATGTAAATTAATAATATATGGCAAATCATGGAAATTCTCTAAAAGAAAATACAGTCATATATATTTATAAATGTGATGCGATGAAAATAAAAGGCGAGGGTACTCTATAAATTTTTCCTTTTTTTTTATATTTAGCCCCAATATATTAAAAACTGATTTTCTTTGGTTTTTTATACACTTGATTTTACAACATCTGAAAGTCCATGGAGAAATAAAAAGTTTCAGAAATCTACTTAAAATAATTTAAGATCTATGCGATATTAGAGTGTTTTTTTAAGAAAAAATAAAAATGCTGAAGAAATGTAATTTTAAATTACAGGAAAGGAAATGATTATTGACTAGGTTTATTATTGCATATTTTATCGAATAAGAAATGTATTTTAATCAAACTGTAAATGATATTATTCAAGTGTAAAACAGGTGTAATACAGGGAAGAATCCTCATAATTAAATCAGTTTACATATCGAAATTTTACTATAACACTACAAAAGAAAAAAAATGGGATAGATTTATGTTATATATTTTAATAAAAAAAAACTATGATTTCTAAAACTGAAGCTATATTTAATGATAAGGTTTTAGGATTTATTTCAAGCTCAATTTTGTTTGGTTCTTCATAAAATGTGTAATAAAGCTTCCAGCAATTAATTAATAATTATTCGAGTAACTACATAAGCGTATGTTGGGATAATTTTTATCTACGCATTAGAAACATTACCTTAAAAATATGCTACGTTTTATATAGTATGAATACTTAAAAGACCATATTTAACAAATAATTGTAAAAATAAATGAAAATGAATTAAAAACATTTGAAAAATATAACAATCAACTTAAGCGTAAAATTGTTATGTAAGTTTTATAAACATAAGACCAAATTACTTTTTGCACTAATCTGAATATAAATAGTTAATATATCTTAATGTAGTTTGAATTTGAGATGTTATATAAGTTTAATTTTGAT
Organism: Pardosa pseudoannulata; assembly: GCA_032207245.1. Classification (NCBI taxonomy): domain Eukaryota; kingdom Metazoa; phylum Arthropoda; class Arachnida; order Araneae; family Lycosidae; genus Pardosa; species Pardosa pseudoannulata. The sequence goes on along the minus strand of CM063503.1, from coordinate 123,646,563 downwards.
ATTTTTGTACATGTATGTTTTATTCTTGTATATAGGGATGTCTTTTCAATTGTAGTAGTTTTAAATAACTAAATGACCGAACCTATAATTACCTGTTTTAAATAATCTCTCCACATGAAAAATATTTAAAAATTTAACACTATTGTTTTCACAAGCGAATATTTTACTAACAATTGAAATTTAATTAAATTTTTATTCACACATTTTAGTAAATATTTTGTGATGGAGATATATTCTATTGGTTTCTCTACTTGTTCAGAGGTTTTGCTTCATATGCACTTCTTTTAAAAGGTATGTGATTTACAGTTATAGCTCCATTTGCATTCTCCACTGAGTATTAAATGCATTATTAACATCCTCTTACAATAGCAAATATTAAACGGAATAATCTATAAGATAGATTTATTATTTTTAACTTTAAATTCACATAAAGTAATATATTTTTAAAAGTGTACTATTGAGAATAGCAAGTAGTTGTTAACGATTAAAATATTATAAATTTGCAAAACTCACTATTTATTTTTGAGCAAGTTGTAGGTAGGTACTGTTCAAGCTCTGCTTTGTAACTAAATTAAATTAATGAGCTTTAGCAACATTACCCTTATGAATACAGAATACAGCTTTCATATCGAATATCTTTATTATTATTATTATTACTGATGTTGTTACCATCATTACAATCTATTTTTCAGAGGACTGCTTTTCATGATAAACTTAAATGAAAAAATATAATTACAACAGATTATATTTATATTTCTTTTACCCCTATAATTGTTGGTATTGAGTTACCATATATTAAAGCATATTCTCATGACTGTAAAAATTGTTTCTATCTTTGCTTAAAAATAAAATTTTTGAATTTCATAAAAACTGAAAAATAATGCATTCCAGTTATTTTCTATTCTCAGAAGATTTGTAATAATTTTCTTAAAGTCATGTAATGCTTTATTTTTAAAACCTTATTTCAAATATTTCTATGAAATCTTTTACATTAAATGATCTTACTGTAATTATGGAATTAATCCACATTTCAAGGGGTCCATGCATTCCAGAAAATAAATAAGTTTATCGCATATTGTGTAGCAGGGAAAATTTTTTCAAAGGCTAAGTTATATTTCTATACCTCACACTTACCTAAAAGAAACTATAAAACAAGTAAACGAAAATATACCTTTTGTAAAATCCCAGTTTCACTAACCTGCTCTCAGATAAACGAATTCTTGGTTGTGGCATAACGGAGATAGTCTATATAACTATGAGATATATTGCTTATTTATTACCATGTATTTTTCAGTTGACAGTAGATTGCTTCGTTTCAGACTATACAAAAAGTATTTTTCTGCAACTAGACTTTAAGCTGTTTTAATACCTCTAAAAAACATAGAAATTTCATAACAAATCATTGAATTTGAAGCTTAATCTTTCTTCAAAAATCAAGTTTCCTATCTATTTTCGACTTCCTAACGCCATATGACGAAGTTTGAAAATGCAGCATTCAAACATAGGTAATTACCCATTCCCAAACACAACAAGAAACATTTACACTTCCTAAAGAAATCCAGTGATAACATAAATTAAACAAACTTCACAAATAACTTAATTATTAATGTAGTAGAACATCATTTCTCTTAGGAGTATTATATGTCTCATATAATTCATGAGGCTATTAACCATTTATAGGTCAATTGGGAATAATTTCCTTCGTCATAAAGTACTGCTGAAAAGCAGTTAAATTATAACCCACATATAAACCACACTGCACTACATTTCCCTTTCTTAGATTTGTAAAATGTAAACAAATGGTACAATATTGCAAAAATGCCAACATGAAGCTGTGATTTCTATAAATTGATTTGGAATATATATAGTTTTATTAAAAATAATTAGCTAGGATTATAATAATGAAAATTTTATTTGTTTTATTTTTAAGATACTTTATTTAAGATTGGAAATATAATCTTATATCGAATTTTGCACATTTGGAGAATGTGAAAACTGCTTTCGATGTACATAATATGAATATATCATAATATAATATGAATATGATATATGTCAACTACATTTTCAGAAAGTGTGTTGACTATAAAAAAACAGTTTATGAATTATGTTTCATATAGCTAAAAAAGCATATTTTAAAGAAAATAATTTACTTTTAAAACTGTCAGTTGAAATGACAGTTGAAATGAAAAATTACTTAAAATTAAAACAGACTCCTTTAATGACCAGGATTTTTCTACAAAACTTTCAAAACAACAATATCAGCGCAATTATCTCCGTTATTTAAATGTTTGTCTATGACTTTTGCAAAGAAATCCCGTCCTATGTCTGATAGCCTGTCTTAGATTGCAGCTCTCCCTGCATCAACCGAACGCTTTCACCTTTTTGAAAGTTCTTTCATGGGCCCCTGCTCCCCCCAAAAAAAATAATGTTACAAGTTAAAATTTCTTGCGTTTAAGGATGGTTATTACACATTTCCCACCCACTTGTTTTTAAAAGTTAATACGTTTATTTTGTAGAGTGTGACCATTTTACAATAGTCTAATGGGATATTTTATTTTAACCATACACTTTTTGCAACTGCCAATAATTTTCAGTGCATTTACAATTATCCGCAAACAAAAATATATTCATAACTGATTTTGAGGCAAAGTAAAATTCTTGCATAAAAGTCTCAACGTCACAAAATGCGCATGAAAACCTGAAGTTTTGCCAAGAAAATTTAGTAAAATAGTTTTATACCAAAACGTTTTACGTACTAGAAATTTTGTCTTATAAAGGGTTAACAAAAAGGGATGCGAAGTATATAAATTAACCCTTTATTTAAGCTCAGTATTGTTTGATTTGTACCAAATATTTAAATTCATCTGAAAAAAAAACTATAGACAGTATTTTAATGTGATTATTTTTACCTCGTATTAAATCTATCCTTAGAAAAAACACTGGGGCAGTAAATGGAAAATCAATCTTTTACTTTCCAAAAAGTTCTTAAGGAACAAATAGACAAAAAAGGTATAAAGAATAAATAAATTATACGGAAAAATTTCCTTCTTGAGATTTCCAGAAATTGTTGAAGTGATTTTCGATCCAAAATCCATTTGCTAAAGAAAGTAGATATCCTAGAAAGAGATCGCACAAATGATAGAAAATTTTCTAAAATTTATCGAATATATAGTGTAATAGATAGAAATACGTATATTTAAAGATACTTAAAAATCATTATTTTTGCAAATATAAAATTCCTTTAAAACAATCCGAAATAAAACATATTAATATTTTAAAGTCTTATGTTTATGTAGATAAATACTTTTTCCATTGTTTAAAAAATCCATTTATTTCCTTCAGGTAAATGGTTTTATTTTAAGGCTTTTTTGCATTAGGTTTATTCTGATTTAATTTGGGAATTGATGACTGGCAATAAACAAAATACTTCAAACTTTTAAACTTTTCAGAATAAAAATAAGCTGAAAATAACTTTTTTTGTACCTCGAAAATATTTTTGTAGGAAGGTGAAAATATGTAATTTGTCATTTTAGTTTATGAATGTAGTATTATAAAACTTAATTAATTCTTTAAAATAATTAAAACATTCTGTAGTTAGATCAAAACTTTCTCTTTTGTTCTTTTGGGAGTAGTATAATGTAACAATCTTTCAATTTAAAGAATTATTTTTATTATTTTACTCTGTTCTATACTTATTTTAATTACATATTGACTTAAAGCTTTGCCGAGTCTGCGTTTCAATGGTGTATTACAGTTGAAGCTTAAAAAGAATCAGGAAATTTTTGTGTTAGCTCCAGCTATTGATTGTAATGGAAGAAATGAAAAACTGGTTAGTAAAATTTTGCAACGTGCTGTCATGAATTGGAAAAGTGATACATTTTACGAGAATGTGAGTAATTGTTTGGTTTCTTTTATTTGAAGAAATGCATTTGATTTCCATTTCAAAATGCTGCAAAGGTCGATGGCGTTTCCTTGAAGATGACAGTGACAGTGTAAAACAAGAAAAATTCTCTTAAAGTTATCTAAACTGAGACGTTTGCCGCTTCATTAAACTGATGGCTCCAAAAGAGGCTCAATCTATCAGCGTCAACAGCTTCCCAAGTTTTCACAGTAATTGACTCAATCAGTTTTCAGAGCTTCCAAGTGGAGGCAGAGAAAATATTTTTTGCCTTTGCTTTTGAAGATATTAAGAAAAGGAGCGACCAGGCGTTGCGAACAAAAGCAAAGGCCTGGAAATAAATTAGATACACATTTGTTTTCAAGGAAATACCATTCACATGAGAACATTTAAAGTATAATGGAATCTTGCACGGAAATATTATTGCGTTAGCCACGTATGAAAATTTTTTCTTCTGTCTTCATTATCCTGTAGAAATGCATTCGGTTTGCATCAAGAAAGCAATCTTCTTGCTACTGTCTTTACATTTGCTTTGAAAATAATTCGGATATTTATCATATCTTTGCTCGCTTAATTGATATTATAAATCCAACACGCATGCATTTATTTTTGTTGGTATATTTCTTATTTACTCTTCAAGGGAGAATAAGAGTTTATTTTCTTTCTTTAACGTAATGCATTTCAAGAATTTCAATGTACTGAAACATATTTTTTAATACATTTTACGTGCGAGAATGGAGTATGATATTCAGATTTATATTACTAACCTTCAAAAAGTTTTCAACCATGTTTTGATTATTTGAACCAAAATATTTTAACGATACCAACTCCGCATATTATTGTTTGTTTTATTCCCACAAATTTAGTTATGTAATGTCAGAATTTTTAACTGGTAATTAAGACAGAGAGAGAGTTGAAACAAGTCCTATTTGTTACATAAAAAAAAGTTTTCAAAATATGAATTCACTAGAGCATGTCTTTGGAAAGTTTATATTTTAAATGAGCAAAAATAAAAATATATTGTAACAGCAGATAAAATACTCTAAATACACAAATATTTCTTGTGAATAACATAATTATAACTAATAGGACAGTTGTTAGTTATTCTCTATTTCGTTTTTCGCGTATGATTTCAGTTCAAACATATTATTAACCAGTAACATAGATATGGCATCAAATGTTCTAAAGATCTCAGTGAATGCTATGCGTACGGATAATGAAGTATTGAAATATCTACAATCCCCCATTGAAATAAAAATTATGCTACAAATAGTTCATTTATGTTTCACAAAATATAACTTTTGATCCCTTAAAAATATTATACTAGAAATAGATTGGAACATGAAAATCCATAAATTATGTTTCACTAATTTATGATTGCATTAAAATGCATTTCATGCATAAATCATGAATGAAACTATATGGCTCATGCACGTCATTTTGAAAATATATGACTTCTGCATGTCATTTTGAAAATATATGGCTTACAAAAATTCAGTAATCATTCTACACAAAGCTGTATATAAAACAGAAATAAACATCAAGTGATCATAAAATCGCTTTTTATATATTATCAGGATAACATTAATGCATATTCTGCAATAAAAGAAAATACATTAAAATAACCCTTTTATTCTGTTGTACAAAATATTACTGAAATCATTTAAAATTCATAAAAGTTTATAAAAAGAAATTTACTTATTCAAGACATCTTTTTTTATCCCCTAAATATATTTTAACAGAAGTTGATTATCTCACTATTATCTACTTTAGTAGAGGTTCAAAACTAACTTTTTCTATTGATATTCGTTCATTGAGGTGTTAGCTTAGTTAAAGAAGAATTAATATTTCTTTATTATAATTCACTCCTTGAAATTGCATATGTCTATTAAAATACCATAGATCTCCATATTGTTATCTGGACGTCATCTGGTCAGTGGGTGGATATTCAGAAGAACATTCATGCATTTTAGGATAATGCTAAAAAAATATACAATAGTTTTAAAAATAAACAAAAAATATTTATTTAATGTATGAGCCTACTTCTATACGTAGTTGAATATACATGTAAACTTTAGAGGAAAGGATAACTGTCAGAATTTTTATATAAATGCAAATTTTAGAAAAGTGTAAAAGCCCTACATAAAAAGAAAATCATGTTATCATTTTCTATCAATACCTTTCTTTATTAGTGATATTTTTGCCTTCTAAATTAAATAATTAAACTATTTTTATCATTAAAAGGAATAAAAACTATCGGTGTATTTTTAATCTCTTTGATCACTAGGTGATAATAGAGCGAAAAATACTCTAAACGAGGCGTTTGATAAAATATAATGTTCAGAGAATACATATCGTTTAACTAGGTTTTTTTCCCGAAAGTAATTTGAGTTTTGAATTTTCCATGCAAATAGGGATATGACAAATTTTGAAGGATTTTCGTACTTGTGGGCTAATAGCCTGTAATATCGGTGTAAAAACATGCAATGCTAAAACAAACTAGATTCATATATCAAACAAAAAATTCATATATCAAGTCTTTATAGTATTTAAACAATTTATTACGTACTTTTCTAAACAAATTTTTAAATCTGTTTAAAACTATATCATGAAAGGAAATTTTACATCCATTCTCTTTGCCTACTATTTTAGTTTATCAAAAGGCATAAACTGCATCTTCAGACTCATTAGTCATAATCCAACCTTTGCATACATACTATTCTACTGCAAACCTTCTGAACATTTTGCTTCGAATAAACCAATCGCCACTGCAAGAAGACAATACAAATTCCTGTTTTATTCCAATTTCTATAACATTTTGTAAATTGAAATCATCCCCATTGCCCCTCATATTACCCACAACAGGGACACCTAAAAATGATGCAAAATGGATTTTATGACACAAGATAGGGGGAACTAAAAAAAGCGGGAATGATGGAATACTGTCTTCATACAAACACACTTTCGACTCAAAAAGATTTCTCCGGTAAGCTCTTACTGTCTCTGTCATGGATGAAGGGAGAGAAAGATAAATTTACCTTTAAAAATATATTACCCACGACACTTTATTTCAGAATACACCATGTAGTTTTTCAAGAATATCTTTCTTTTAGCTGACTCTATATTTTAGAATAAATATTCAAAAATGTTCAGTTTATATATTATAATATGATTTACTCCTATTCTCTGGTATAAGTAAACAATCCTAGTTTCATAGAACATTTCTTAGTTTGGATAAAGTATTCTATTTTTGGAAGGGGGTATTATTCTGAAAATAGTTTCTTAAAATGAAAATATTTTATGATTTATTTGTGTGTAGGCATGGTATGTATATATATATATATATATATATATATATATATATATATATATATATATATATATATATATATATATATATATATAATTCAGGTGATATATAGATTTATATATATATATATATATATATTTATAATTTTGTTATTTCACCAACTATATGTACTTTATTAGTAGTCAGATAGCTTTTAAAAGCAGATTGAAAATTAGGTTAAATAGCTAAAGAATATTAAGTAAAATAAAAAGAAAATTATTAACTTAATTCGTCTAATTGTAAAAAAATGATTACTGAAAGTATATGACATTTTAAATCATGTGTGTGGTATTCACACGTGTTCTCTCCTAACCTTTAGAGTAGTAAAAACATATAAGGATAGTTTCAAAATCACAGGCACTTAAGGTAAATGACGAACATGTTTATTAACTATTGACTAATTCCATCTATTGAGTAAACATGTATGAAGCAATATCAATTTATTATATGAGAATAAATTTCGTAACCAATTACAAAGAATTTTTGTAAAAATTTGTTTGTTTATTATTTTGAAGAGAGAAAATGTCTCAATCTTTAATGTATACAATTTCGATGCATTATTACGTCTCATTATTATAGTTTTTTCTTTATTTCAAATTTAAAATGATTTTTCGTTAATCGGAACAAAAAGGGACTGCTGCTTAGACATTTTAAAAAGATTAATTGTATGTTATATATATTTTTGAAAATGTTTGTCTAATGAAATGTGCTAAGATTCCATGTGGTATGTAGATCGGGATTACATAATTACTAATGAACTCATTTTTCGAAGATTAAAAGAAGACCTTCGCGGAGTGACACATCAAGATATAAAAATTTAATAGGTCGTACATTAAACACAACCTAAATGTAATTCTATACATATAGGTTGCATCATTTCTAAGTATTAGGGTTTACATACATACACACGAAACGTTTTTATGGTTTTATTAAACCCATGCTAAACCTATAAATTATCTACCTTTTCTTCAACATGATGTTACATATTTGTTCTTTCAAGTCTAGCTATTTATAGAGCTAAAGGAATTTTTAACTTGAAATCTCTGAAATCAAAATTTTAGTAAAGCAAAATTTTATAACTTTGCTGTCCTCTTTATTTTTAAAAATTTTTTAATTCTAGTTTAGATTACAAACTGTAATATTTTCTTCTAAAGAAGTAATAAGTAAAAACATTATTTTGATTACAAGTATTTAAGGGTTTGATAGTTAAAAATGAATTTTAATTTAAGGTATATTTTCTCACTCATAGAGAAATAAGTCAAATAAATTATTAAAATAAGGGTTGTAAAGTTTAATTAAAACTAAAACATCGTCTTTTGGTTTTGGATTTAATCCTTGTGAGACAATATTCAAAGCTATTTAAAATTTAATTTACAGACTGATATTAAATGGAGATTCATTTGAAAGGAAAAATCGTTGCAAGAGTAAAATACTTTGTATTTTATGTTGGAACAAAAAGGAAAATTTTAAAATTAAGCAGCACCAAAATAGCATAAAATAAAATTTATACTTCTCTTTTAATAAAGCAAAGATAAAATTTTTTCATAGTAATTTTGCGAGAAAAGATATCCTTTCAGGTTTTAATTACAAAAGAGAATGACGAATTTGGTGTTTGATCGCCCTTATGTTATTTCCTCTATTATGTGTTACATATTTTTCTTTTCTTTTTAACAAATCATTCTGCTTTCCTCTATTTCATTACACTATCTCATTTAGAGCCTACTTTTCTTTATTTTTGTACTTGGGGAAAAATATGAATATTTCTCGTTGCTTTGTTGTAACGTTTTGCTGTAAAGAAACATGCTATCGATACCCAAATGGTTAGGCCACTTCCTTGCTGTGCTGGAGTCTCGGGTTCAAATCCTGCGGAACTTTTGGATATTCGGAATAGGTTTTAAATAGTAGATTTGTGTGTCATTATTATCATAATCATTTAAAAATTTCTGAAAATTTTAGAGTATGTAAAAGTTTAAGTATTATAAAAGATTAGATAATAATAAAAAGTATATCATAAGATTAAACAATATTCAGTATATTACAAATCGTAAATATCCTTTAAAAATGTCTGTTCTAGCTATTTGATTTTCTACCTTAATAACAGAGTAAAATTTAATACTTATGCAATTTATTTATTTTTTTTAATTTGAAAACTGAAATATTGTAAAAATATGGTCCAATTA